>ML781950.1:23270-37845 GCA_009831015.1 Picea engelmannii | reverse complement strand
TGGTGCTTCCTTCTAGTTGGTGCTAGAGAAACCAGGGAGTTGGTGCTTCCTTTTAGTGGGTGCTAGAGAAAACAAAGAGTTGGTGCTCTCAGCAAGTTGCAGCTTGCAAAACTGAGGTTGTAGCCTCATTATGAGTTGGTGCTTATTTGCATGATACTGTAAAGATTGTAACCATTACTTATCATATAAAGAAAAAGAGGTTTTTACCCTGTATGGGTTTCCTCAGGAAATATCTGTCTCTATGTTTCTCATATATGTGACTGATGTTGAATGTGCCATTGTTTATTTCCCTGCATTATTGTGATCATCACTCAGTATTTCTGCAAAGAGTTATAAAAAGAAGCATAATTGTTTAAGCTCAGTGACAACTGATTCACCCCCCCCGCCTCTCAGTTGTCCAACACATTGGTTAAACTCTTGGTATGAATCGTTCTATACAACACATGTCATATAGTCAAAACATTGGTATTGATTTCGATTTATTTATTTGGTTTTGAGACTATAACTATTGCTTGCGTGAATGGTTTATCCACTAACCAAAGGTTTTGATTGATTGAAATGGCATAGTTGTAACACTTATGCGTTGTGATTTGAATAGTTGAAAACGTTGGCGGCTGTACCATTGGTAATGACTATTCTACATGGCCAGCAAATAGCTCCACCACCTTCGCACGATGTGATTAATGCCTCCCCTAATCATTGTTTCACCTATGCTAGCATCAGTAATCCTTCGAGTGTTTTGCTCCTGTGTGTGCTGCATTCAAACCCTGGCTCATTCACATCGCTTACCATGAACCCTGTTTATGGCACCAGTGGTGCGAATTGAGCCGAACGATAGTCAAGCCTTGCTACTGTTCGATAACACCCAGAAAGACTTAGAGGATAGTGGTTGGCTCATGTTTGTACAATGGTTTGAGGGTTTTAATATATTTGTTGCATAACAGTTCACCCTAACTTTTGATGGGTGTAGGGCCAAAGTAGGCGACATTCAGCTTGAGCTGAATGAAGAGTTCATTAGCTCTACCATAGGGTTAGCGTCCATGGGCCAGCGATGGTTCAAAAACTCTAAAGTTGAGGAGGTTCCATGGCCACTACTGTTCGTCTCACGAAAAATCACATCCTATGGCAGAGGTATGCCCATTTTCATGCTTAAACCAAGGTGACATGATCTTTTGATGGTGGTTAAAGAATTCGTGACCTGTGAGGGTCGATATGGACTGGTATTTCTTTATCACCTTCGACTGTTAATGAATTTTATGGGTTATCCATTGAATATGCCTTTTTATTTCCAGCAAAGTCTTTATAAAATGGCTAAGAGGTTTAAAAGAGAAAAGTCCGATAGTAGCTTGTTCCACCATGGCCTAATCAGACTCATCATTGTTCATCACTTAAATCTCCACGGTGATAGTTGGCAAGCTTTTATCTCTCGGAATGGTTTTTCTGATACAGAGCCTGTCCAAATTGACAATCCCATGGTTAGTGTGACTAAGGTCGGGCCACCTGTGCCTTTCCATGCCCTTCTACCCTCTCCTAAACCCTTGGCCAACCCTGATATCAATCTACCTGACATCGCAATAGACAAGACAGAGGCTGTTAAAAAGCTTGTGAGCAAAAAGGTCAAGGGAAACCCTACTGTCGACGGTAAAGGTAAAAAGAATGCTCCACTTATCTCGAGACTGGCTAGGAATAAACCTAAACCTAGTGCTAAGAAGAAGCCCATAGTCCTCAGTGAAGACTCGGACTCTGACATCGAACGCTTCCTAGGTAGTGAGTACCCTTACTCCCAAGGTTTGTGCTCCGAGCCACCCTATGATTTCGTTTCTAATTTTCCCCCATGGCTAAGGAACAATCCCAATTACCCAAGGATCAAGCTACCTAACGAAACCCTTGGTGATTCTACCAAACCCTTGACTGTCGGGCAGTCGTCATGCAACCAGTGTAATGTGTGATTGGAACGATACTATACAGACGTTCCCTTACTTCAATCGAAAATCAAAGCGTTGGAAAACCAAGTTACAGTGTTGACTAGTGAAAGGGACAAGCTTTGAGCTAATGATAAGAAGAAAAAAACCACTAATTCCATCGTTTTTAGGAATGTCGAATCGGCTATAGCCGTCATCAATTCCAAAATGTTATGACCAAGTTGTCTGCTCATCATCCAGGTATGAATTTTGATATCAATTTCATTTTATCAATTGCTTGGATTAATATAGTGAATTGGTTTTTGAGTTCTGAAAAGTCTATTTATTATTCGAAATGACTTTGACATGATTTGATTATCAAAATGGTTATAAAATTGAATATGGTTATGATTTTGTTATACGATTTGATCGTGCCCAGTTTAGTAATTAATTGGTTTTCACTGGGTTTGATTTGTTTGTCTGTTGGTTTGAGTTAACGAAATCAATGGTGTTTGCTTTCGATTGGATTTTGTTTGTATCCAACCTGAACATGAGATTTTTATGCTAAAATTAGAACACGGTTCTGTTTTGATTTAATATGATGTTGTTGTCATTGGATATTAACGACTCTGATTTCATTCTTGTGATTTGATTGTTAAAACTATTTCGTAGAAATTGAATTGGCTTGATAAATACGATGTAGATTGGAAAAACGACTATGTTTTGTCAACATTTTCATTTGGATTTGGATTACATCTGACCTGTGCAAAAGATCTCTGCGCCCAAATCATGGCACTGTTTTGATTCACAACAACTATGTCAAACTTAAACTATTTGATTCGCTCTTGTTTGGATTGGATTGCTTTTATGAGTTGGATTCGTATCAAAAATAGATTTGATGCTACTCTGTTGATTTTAATTTTCAAAACGAGTTTGTTAACCCAAATCGACTTATGTTATCTCTGTCGAATTCGTATGAGAAAATTCGGTTAAATAGTTCGTTTTGAAATGAATTCAAGTAATGATTTCGTGGACTGTAAATTGATTGTGTTCGCCCCCAATTGGTGATAACGAATGACTAAACGAAGTCTTACAGATCCTGTTATCAACTGATTAATTCCACGATGATTTCATTTGTGATAATTACATACCAGTTTTGATTTGATTCGCTAAATAGCATGGATTGTTTATATTAAATATGGTGCGATCAATTTTGAAAATGATCCGGTTGATTCGGTTTGGATTCGAAGTGATCTATGGGTAGATGGAACAATTTTTGTATTGATTTCAATTTGTCCATGAATCGATTTCACTGCTGTCGGTTATTCAATACGATGTTGTTTACCCAAATTGGTCAAAACAGAGTGTATCTATCTCTGTCATCATTTGATTTAGTTTGTTCAATTTGCATACAAGTGTCAATTTCAATGAGGCTTTTAGCAATCAAATATCTTTTAATAGTTTGAATGTATTTTCTAAGATTTGAATTGATTTTTAATATGATTATGTGTTGGATTTAGACCATCATTGGGCATGCTATGGCATTCTAGGATATATTTGTGTGATACCGTTTTATTTTAGGTTCCTAGTTTTAGAGATAGAAATTTGGGATATTTTCCCAAATTTTCTGTAAACAGTTTTGATAACTTCCACAGGGATGTTTTGCCCTGTGGAAGGTCTTTAAATACTTATTATTTTTTGTAATAAGGAGCATCCTCACTTGTGGGAGAACCAGGCTATGGATTTCTAATACAAACTGAGACAAGAATTGATGTTATTGCTACAACTTTCGCTTTCAATATATCAATCTTTTGTTTCATGTTTTATGCATGTCAGTTTGCAGTTGATTATAGACTACTTTAGCTATCATAATCTATTGCAGGATGATGTGATTTGATCAATGTGTTATCCATATCTGATTTCTTTCATTAATTTTTAAAAGTACAGCAATTACTTGGTTTCAGTTAATGAATCACATATTTCTCTTCTTCGTTAATTGAATCATTTCATATAGATCTTTGCATACAGGTTTATTTAACTGTGAAGATTTATAAATCATAAGATTGTTGTAAATTTTTATGTCTTGTTTGTCTTGTAATCATATTTGAAGAGCACTGCAGCTTTTGTTTACGAGAAGCTCCTGGATAATTCGGTGCGGGTTTCCTCCCTCCGATCAGCTAAGACAATCATTACATGCAGGACAAAACTGGAGCGTTTCTCCAGGTCAGTTTGTTATTTATTTGGTAGTTAATTTTTTAGTATAATTTAAGTAGTTGAGTTAGATATATGTGTAGTTTAGATTTGTAGTTAGAGTTAGTATATTAGTTGTTTAGTTTAGATAGTTTTATTTTATTTATTTTCATAAAATTATAAAAATCAAAAAATAATAGCTCTCACTGTCTTAGGCAGAATATAAATGAGTTTTTCAGGTTTTATTCAAATCTGTAAATTGTAATTATTGTACATTTTTTGAATAAGATTTATTTTAGTTAGTAGTTAGATATTTAATTTTTTAGAGTTAGCATAGTATTAGATAGTAGATTGTATATAGAATAGTTAGATTTGTTTTAGTTTGTTTTAATAGTTGTTTTTAGTTAAATTAGTTAATTTAGATTAGTTTTCTTTTTGTTTTTGTAGGACTTAGATCGGCTAACGGAGCCACTAAACCCATCAGGGTGGTTCATCCCAAACGGCTTGGGTTATTAGACAACCTCGAACCGGTTCCACTCTCCCAATTGACGGACGGTCAATTTAGCCCATCAACAAGACCTTTTCAGCAATGGGGTCTCGACTTCATTAGAGAGATCCACCCATCCTTGAGTGGTCAACATAGGTGAATTTTAACTGCCACTGATTATTTCACCAAATGGATAGAAGCCATCCCTACAAGGAGTGCTTCCCACGAAGTAATCATAAGCTTACTTAAAGATATCATGTCCAAATTTGGTTGTCCAAGCAGGATTGTTATAGACAATGGTGCCTCTTTCAAAGATGAACCATTAATCAATTTCTGTGAGTAGTATGGGATTACACTAGTCCATTCTACTCCCTACTACCCTCAAGGAAATGGTTTGGCAGAGTCCTCTAACAAAATCCTCATAAAGATCATCAAAAATCTATTAGACGACAATAAGAAAGCATGGGATTCAAAGATGAAATTTGCATTATGGGTTGATAGAGTTACAACCAAAAGGTCACTTGGCATTTCCCCTTTCCAACTTGTGTATGGGGTTGAGGCTATTTTTCCTACTCAACTCACCTTTCCTGTGGCAAAGTTCCTATAGGACTACCAAAGAGAACCCAATGATATGGTCAGGAGGATACTGCAGCTGGTAGAAGTACAACAGACCAGGGAGCAGCTACTTGATAAAGTGCAGGATCATCAACAAAAAATAAAATGAGCCTTTGACAAGAGGGAAAGCAAGGAAGATTTTCAGCCAGGGGATCTAGTGCTCAAGTGGGATGTCCCCAAGCAAGACAAATGAAAACATGGTAAATTTGAGTCCTTATGGATTGGTCCCTTCAATATTTTTGAGGTATTTTGAAACAACACATATAAATTGCAGGACTTGGAGGATTCTGAAGTTTTTGGCGGCCCTTTCAATGGGCACTTTCTAAAAAAGTATTTCGTTTAAGCCGTGATCGACATTCCACCATTGTAATTACCACTTCCTTCTTATTTCTATTTTGAATAAGAGACTCGATAACCCAAAGCTAAGGCACTGAAGTTGCGCGCTCTTGGCAGCTCATAGGGAGCATGCCATCCCCTGTAGAGCCAATGTTATCGCATGAAGTTGTCAGGGGTCGTATGTGTTTGTTGTGAATACCCAGGTATGCACCCCTACTCCATATCCCTCTTTTCCACACACCATGCTAGGATTTTTTCCCTTCTGGTTGATAAAGTTAGTTTTCCTTTCCGATCAATGATCTGGTTTTCCTTAGTATCTTTCTTAGGAGATTCTCGGCTAAAGTTTTTTCTGTTTTCTTTAAAGGATGAACACATATCCTGATTTTTTGGTCCAAATTGTTGGTCATCCTTTTTTCTATTGATTGAGCTCACATCAGGTCATCCAAGTCCTTTGTTTTTACAATTAACATCCATAAGCACAAGGCGCAACATCATTCAGCATGGTCCATTCTAGGATTGAAATGCAAGCATCGGTCGGGTTTATTTTTTTACGGCGAGGATCCCAAGAGCATTTCATATCAACGGCTCTCAGGCGATCAGGAATTCAAAGTAGCACGCGGATTAATGACTAGACAGAGGAGCTGAAGTCTTGAAGTAAATCTGATCCATTGAAGGCTGAGAACACGCATCAATGGATCTCACACTTTGGAAGATTTACTTTGGAGGATTGTGGGATTTATGCATTGAAAATTCCCAAAGAGCTGAAGCCCGAACTCCCGAAATAATTTTGGACCATTGATCTCAAACCAACAAGGACCGTTGATCTTGGAAGTAGTATCACCAGAAGCCCCGAAGTCCTAAAGGTCCCGAAGTAAATCCCAACCATCTAAATCAAGAGGTTGCACATCACTAGATCTCTCACTTCGAAAATTCGACACTTCGGAGGATTGTGGGAGTTATGCATTGAAAAGTCTCGAAGGCCCAAAGCCTGAAATCTTGAAGTAATTATTATCTGTTGATCTTCGTAGCAGGAGCCATGGGCCATCCAAGAGCGGTGTGTGGCAACAAAAGTGGGGCTTTCCTTGATTGTAGATCACGATTAGATCAAATGCTTGTGTGTATTTGGCATGTCAAAGTTGCGTGAGGATTAGTGGTCAGGTAGAAGCCCTATAGTTGTAGATCAAGTGCAACACGTCCTTCTCCATAAGACAGTCATTATTTACTTTAGGAGTCCGGGCTTTGAGAGTTTCAACATATCCAACCCCAACTTCATCTAGAGTGATTTCTCCCAGAGTTAAATACCAAGCATCGTGTGTCCTCCTCATATCGACGGTCGTCATTCACTTCGGAGATTTAGCATTAATTTTAGGTTTCCATGTCACTCCAGGACCATATTTATGCCAACTCTACATGCAGACCCCTATCGAGCTCCAAAGTCCAAAGTACGTGGCAGCCATTAGTGCAGACATGTGGCACACTTATCAGTCATGACATGTAGCATCCATCTAGCTCTGACACATGGAACTCATTTCAAGCATTCTTGGACGTATCTTCAACCTATTTTCGAGTGACACATGTCACCCCTCCATCCGTGACACATCAACATAGTGGCATCAGGCCTCCACGTCAAATCATCCTCTGGGAAGTGTTCTTTTTCAGTGTGAAAATTATCTCCATCTCTAAGCGTGGTTAGAAAGATACTAAGGTTGGCGGGCAGATAAACCTCAGTGGTGGCACTAAATTCAGCAGAAGATCCCAGATCGTAGATCGTGACCAGATCAATGACCACATTTCATTGTGGGGACACAACATGCTCGAACAATACAATTCTTGAGCGGTCCCGCAATTGGAACCATGGTATAGTGAAAGAGCTACATGGTAGAAGGTGGTGAATTACATGATCAAAATCGGTGTGAGTTCAAAACGCTTTCGACGGCCCCGCAATCACATTCTTATAAGACGTCCAATCCAAGAGAAGCGCATGGCCGCCCCCTAAACATTTAGCCTTGTCGCGATCCCAAGAAAAAGTAGTTAATAAAAAAGGAGTGGTGGTTGAAACCTCGAATCACTCCATAAATAGAAGGCATGGAGGATCTGGCCATGGAGACAGAGCTTTCAGGCCAAGGTACCCCTATGGATGGTTTTTCCTGCATGCCCATGCTGAGCTAAGTTTGTGTCCGATAGGAAGATACATGCACAGTCTAATAGAAGAAGGTGAAGATGAAAGGCTTTGAATGCATGGCTAGTTCACACTCCTAGGGGTCATGGATTGATATGAATATAAATCAATCAGTTCAATATTCTGTAAAGGTCATCAACTAGTTGAGAAAAGCTCCCTATTTTGTAATATTTTGAAGCCAGAATTGTTCTCTGGTTATGTATCAAATTTGAGACTTTCGCATTAATAGAAGTCATCTTCTTTCATCTCTTTGTTTAAACTTTGATGAAACACTCGAGCAAGGAGGATCCATTTGAGGGTTGTGATTTTGTTGTAATGTAGGTTTGATTACAATAATGTTGTGACCAGTTTTAGTCAGCTTCTGTGTTATCTTATTTCCCCTTATGCTGAAAGGCTTGGGCATGGAGGATCCAGTCGAGTTGTTGTAGTTGCATTGTGATGTAGGTTTGATCATTATGTTGTTGTGACATATTTCAGCATCTAAAACTTGAGTTCAAGAGTGCTCTTGAGCCTGAGTTTTTCTTCACCAAGATGCTTGAAAGTCGGATGCCCATGGCAGACTTGTCCACCTTTCTCACTAAGTATTCCTTCTTCCCACCCTTAAATTCAAATCACTGACTAAAGTTAATGAGGCCCTCACTTCCCTATGCATTTCTTGTCCAATTTCTATGATTAAAATCATTCTTGTATTGATTTTTTTCCATTTGACCTACATTCATAAAACCAACATCCACCAAAAATTCAGATGGGTATTTGGCTTATCCTCTTGCAATCTGAGGGTGACTCTCAGTTATAAAAGGATCACAAATCGATAAGGACAGAGTGTCTTCTTGGTCATAGAGTGCTTCCATCACCAGCTTTTGTTTGCACAAATGCTTTTATTGCTACCTTCTTTCTTTGTCCTAGTGGTGGATCCTTCTATTCCAACCAACATGATGGAAATAAACTAGATCTAGCTATAGGGAATTTGATTGCTTCCAGGAATTTGAGTTGATTATATATTTATTTCAGTTAGCTTAAAAAGGTTTATGTGTGCAACCTAATGTTAGACATACAAAATGCAATTTCTTATTTCTTAAAACATAGAACAATGTATTTTTTTAACAGACGATTGTTCGAAAAGTTTGGGGCATTGTTTGGGATTCACATCCTTCAAGGATGTTAATTAATCACAAAATTAATATTTATTGTGCCAATGCAATCGATTCGTTGTCCACTATGTCAATTTCATTAACACTGCAATGTCAGATAATAGATTTCTGACATGTACCTAATGTCAAGGTCATTATTTCACAGGACACACAATGTCCAAATATTTTTGGACTCAGAGCAACATTGTATTTGTCATGAGAAAGAAACACTAAAGTCGATGTTCTTTGTAGGTATGAAAATCCTGTAGTCTAAGTTCTTTGACAATGACAACCCTTCTTGTTCACTACATTTTCATACTGCAGTCAATAGCACTATTCTCATTTCCACTGCCAGTGTCGATGTCTGAGGCCGAAGATATCTAGAGCCTCGAGTCACCGCCAATGTGGATTCCTGAAGGTGAAACTACCTGGAGCATGGAATCACTACTTCTTACACTTCACATTAGTATCAGTAGTGATCGAAATTTGATTGTATTTTGAGTCTGTTACTACATCTAGAGGTCACTCAACAATCTTTGACATAGAAACTGGATGTCTGTCAATTCTGTTACAACTTTGGCATAAAACGTTCTTTAATTTTAGAATGTTGATTCAAACGTGCATATAGTTTCTCACGTTCGTGAGGACCCAATTTTATAATTTCCTTCTGAGTATATTCAGGCATGGAGTAATATTTGGCATCACTTCCAAATATTCCATACCATTTTGTGGGTCGCAATGTTTGCCACCCCTATCACGAAAGATATATTTTGATGTTATCTGCACCATTTGATACACTTGTCAGATCTGTGTTGCTGGAAGAAGTTGTTTACTTCAATAAAGGATCCTTTTGCAGGTGACTTGGACCTCCCTTCCAATTTACAACAATAAAACAAAGAAATTCAACATACAAATCTTCATGCGATCCTTTCAACTAAATAGATGATCGAATACAGGGAAAATAACAGTCACAACATACTTGAATTTTTTTGTCTCATCTTTTGTTGGCTAACAAGATTTTTTTCCCCCAAAGATGGTGTCACATAAAACCATTGTCTCGTCTTTGAATTGGGCATGAATAGCATCTCCAAGTTGTCTCATATGTCAATGACCAGGAACATAACAAGGAAGGCACCTTAAACCCCAAGTTTGCGATGATAGAGGGAAATTAACACTTAGCAAAGTATGGAATGTTGAATAACCAGCTAATGCAGGCAAGCCATATCTAGAAGAGACAAGATATTCAAAAACGTTGGGATAGATCTAGCTAGCAGCACCAATGAAGTCCATGACCCGAAATTGATATTCAGCTCGTTGTTTTCTACCAAGCAAGCATTTGATGATCAAGTTGAAATCTATAAAAGACTGTCTACAGGCTTCATTATTGTACATATTTTATTTTTTTTGTCGACGGCAGCCCCAATCGTAGTCATTATGGAAAATGCATTTAAATTTCAGAGAATATCTACTAAACTTTTTGAAGACAACTATTTTAGGAAATAATCTCATCTATATTTTGTAACCCAGTTTATCTGAATATAGAATATTTGACATTTTTGTATGGTGTTTTCTAATCTCTAGTATTGTTTTTTATTTTATTTTGTACTTTTTTGTGTGTGTGGTTAAACATGGACGACAAGATTTTATTTCTGTGTCCAACACTTCGATTTAAATAAAGGCTACTCTGTTCGCTTATTACATTTTACATGGAATAATATTTTTTGATAGGACATACTTATGTGGTGCCCACCCTATACTTAATAAATAAATGGGAGGACCTATCCTACTTTCATTCTTCGGGGTCCCATAAATAGAATGAATTAATGACTCTATTTCAACAAGGAAACTCAGGTGTTGACTATATATATATATTGTTTTGTTTTTTTTTCTATTGCTTATTGGTTTCAACGAAATTTGCGAACCGAACAACATCCTGCAAATTGGAAGATGCTTTACATTTGGACCAGAAATAATCTATTAATATATATTAATATGAATACCATTGGAATAAATATAAACACTTTCTCTTTAAATTTTCCTTTTTTTCTTCCCCTCTATTATCCCTTTGTGGTTCTATATTTAGTCGCATTTCTATGATCACGGCTTCCTGGATTCACAGATTAGAAGATGCTCATATTTATCTATATCTTCACACCATGAGCTCGACCGACTGCGGTCCCTTTCAATACTTAGCCAATTATGTGACCATCGGGTCCTGGGTTTGCGGTATCCAACACTTATGTCCCCTGTTTCGTCATATATATATTGCACCCAAAAAACTTTTGTGATATGCAATTTATTCTTTTACTAGTGAGAACTCACCAGGGGTTTGAAAAGATTGGAATTAATAAAGGAACATTAGATGTTGTTCTGTGATATACTTATCCATTTTTCCCTTTTCTTATTCCCATCTATTATCACTTTTTGTTTATATACTTAGTCGCATTTCTATGATCACGGGTTCTTGGGTTGGCAGCCTGACAGATCTTCATCTCCATCTATATCCTCACATGATGAGTCCGACCGATCGTTGTTCCTTTCCATAATTATCCAATTTTGTGGCCGCGGTTGTCGTGGTTGGCGCTTTCGAACTCTGTTGCTTCTTGTTTCGTTATATACATCTTCCACTCAAAACTTTTATGATCTACAATTCGACCACAGACTCCTCAAACTCACAAGCTTCACTCTACCAGGGTTCACAAAATTTTCAAATCATCTTTCGTTGCCTTCCATACCCACTAACTTCGCGCCCTTCCCAATGCATATTAATTATGGTCTTACTAGTGACAAATGAACACAATGTTATGAAACAATTGGCATTAACAATAAAAAAAACCTCGAGGACATCTCCCATTAACACACATTAAACCGCCATTTATAGTACTCGGAACGACCACCGTTCCTTTCTATGCTTAGCCAAAAAATTTCCACCTATCCCGTGATATACATCTTGCACCCAAAAAATTCCCTAATCTACAATTCCACCCTAGGATCCTCCAACTCGCAAGCTTCACTTTACCTAAATTCATAAAAAAATTCAAACCATTTATGGCTCTCTTCCATCCCCGCCACAATCACTCCCTTCCTAATGCACATTAATTATTTCAATCTATAAATTAACTTCCATTGTTCTATGACCTACAAATAGCACCCAGACCTCCGCGATATGTAAATTGATTGTCGGACTTTGACATCATCCCCTCTTTCATGTTACACATTATGCATTCAAATGTTTTGAGCAATACAATTTGACTGTCGGGGCCTCACGTCTTATGGGGAGACCTTGTCACCCTATTTTGGATCCTCGGGTTGGCGTGGTCACAAAATATCCAATTCCTAGTCAATGTTTCCTGTTTCGGCCATCCTCGTACTTCTTTCCAAATATGCAACAACAAAGGTTTAATGCTAATAATTCATCATGAAACAATGGTAAAGATAGTCATTAATAAGAAAAAGCTTCGAGGACTAACTATCCCTAGACAACTTGTCTAGAAAAATGCAGAGAAGATATTTCTAGGTAATGGGAAAGCTATTACAAATTTCAATATATTAGCAAAAACAAGTCCGGGATACCATTTCCCTATTCCATACTTAGACGCTTTTTTATTGTGGGTTCCTGGACTGGCAGGCTCAAAATTATGTTTCGAATCTTCCGCAACTTGCAAACAGTGCCCGGAGTTCCGTGATATACAATTTGTCCACTGGAATGCCTCGTGACGAGCCCGACTGTCTACCATTCCTTTCAATACTTGGCTGCAAGTTGGTTGTATATCCATGACATGGTACATTTACTGTGTATCGAATCCATCCTACCATTTCCATGTTCCATACTTAGACACTTTTCCGATTACGAGTTCTCGGACTAGCGGGTTCAGGATTGTGTTTCCAATGTTCTGCAACTAGCAAATAGTACCCAGAGTTCCACGATATACAATATTTCTGCAGGAATGCACCATCATTCCCTCTTCCGTGTTACATGTTCTACGGTCAACACTCTCGAGAGATACAATTTGAACCTCGGGCCCTCACCTTTGTTGGTTGTATCTTGTAACCCTATTTTGAAGTGCCACCAACTGCTTTCCATAATTAGTCATTCCTTAATTGTTATTCCATGTCCTTGCCACCTTCCTACTTCTTTCTGGATATGTAATTGGCAAGATTTAATGCTAACACTTCATCATGCATGAAACTTAAAAATGTTATTAATGAGCGAAAGGCTCGAGGATATCTCCCACACTTCTTCCATATAAAAATTGACCACCAGACTCCCATATCATCCCCTTTTTCGTGGTACACATTTTTTACTGAAGTTCTGAGACATAAAATTTGACCCTCGGGAATGTAAGTTTTAAACCTGTGAAGTAAAGCAATGCATATAGATTCTTAAGCAAAACATAATTTAATCAATGGCTCATACACAGAGTACACAGAGATTTTATACTGGAAACCCTCAACCGGGAAAACCTTTATTATATTCATTATATCAAATTTCACCATTCACTATACAATATATACAATGTTTTTAGGTATTCCGTAGATAAACCAGGATTATTTTTAGTAAACCGCTAAAAATAGCAAAAACTGCCCCCAAAAAAACTTTTGGGGCATTGTGCATAACCAGGGGGGGCATACTTACCCCCCCCTGGGACCCCCCTAGGAAAGCGCCCGATGCACATGACACAAACATATCCCTACTACGATTGATTGTCAGACGCAGTTGTCGAATCTGATGCTCCCACACACACACATGCAAAGAATATAACACATACCCAACATTATCCCACTTGTTGTTTTCTTTGCATCCAGGGGTCCCAATATTATATAGTCAACAATCTAGGGAAGCAATGCCCATTGTTACTCTACACCAAGAGAACTTTTATGTGCTTATATACTTTGTGAATGAATCTGCAACAATCTTCAAAGTGTCAACCTTTTCTAGCAACACCTTCTTTTCCTCAACCATGTCTCTCACAAAGTGATACTGAACATCGATATGCTTTGTCTTCAAATGATAAGTTGGGTTCTTTTCCAGGAATATTGCACTCTGACTGTCAAAATCTAATCTCACTTCTTTTTGTACCAACCTAATACCTGAACACAATCTTTGTAACCATACTGCTTCCTTCCTTGTATGAGTGGCTGCCATGTATTCAGCTTCTGTAGTTGAGAGTGCCACTACAGCCTGTCTTTTGCTCATCCAACTGATTGCTCCTCCAAATAGATTAAACACATACCCACTTGTAGATATTCTGTGATCTAGATCTCCATCCCAGTCTACATCAACAAATCCATGTATGTCCACCACTCTGTCCAATCCTGGTCTTCCTTGGTAGCACAATCCATAACTGGTAGTGCCATGAAGATACCTGAAGACTCCTTTACTGCTTTCCAATGCTCCTTCCCTGGTTTTGACATATACCTGCTCAAAAATCCCACTGCATGTGCAATGTCCGGTCTAGTATAGACCATTGCATACATCAAACTGCCAACTACACTAGCATATGGAACATGGGACATGTCCTCTTCTTCTTCCTGTGTCTTGGGACATTGATTTGCAGATAACTTTACACCTATAGGAATAGGAACCTTGACAAGTTTACTTCCATGCATATTAAACCTCTGCAATATCGTCTCAACATATTTTCTCTGATTCAACCAGAGTTTCATGTTTGCATGATCTCTTTTAATCTCCATTCCCAGAATGAAGTTAGCAGCACCGAGATCCTTCATGTCAAAT
>ML781950.1:0-23122 GCA_009831015.1 Picea engelmannii | reverse complement strand
GTCAAACTTTTGGTACCACATCCTAGGTGATTGCTTCAGACCATATAGTGACTTCTTTAGCTTACAGACCAACTCTTTCTTTCCCTTCACTACAAAGCCTTCTGGCTGCTTCATGTAGATTTCTTCTTTCAGATCCCCATGTATGAATGTTGTCTTCACATCCATCTATTCCACTTCAAGATCAAAAGTAGCAGCAATAGATAAAAGAAATCTAATATAAGTTAACTTAGCAACAGGAGAAAAAAAATTCACCAAAATCAATTCCCTCAACTTGGGAATAACCTTTTGCTACTAACCGAGCTTTGTATTTCTCCACTTTACCTTGTGCATTAAACTTCTTCTTAAACAACCATTTTCTACCAACAAATTTTCTTCCCGCTGGCAACTCAACTATATCCCATGCCTCATTCTTATCCAAGACATCCATTTCTTCAACCATGGCCTTCTTCCATAGTTTACTATCCTCTGAATTCACTGCTTCCCTGATAGTTTTGGGATCATTATCAGTAATAGATAAAGAAAAATGGAAACAAAAGTCAGGTGGACTATACCTTTCTGGTTTCCTTCTATCTCTCATTGATCTCCTCAATACTGGGGTATGAGTTTCTTCTTCTTCTTCTTCTTCTTCTGTTTCCTCTTCTTTAGATGATTCAGATTTTGCATCATCCAACTCAAGCTCTATTTTCTCAGGTTCATCTTGCGTTGGTAGGAATTTATGTTTGGACACATCTTTTACCTCTCTGAAAACAACATCTCGACTGTAAACAGTTTTCTTGGTTTCTGGGTTCCAAATCTTATAACCTTTCACACCATCTTTATAACCAATAAAGATACACTTTTCAGCCTTTTTATCCAGCTTACTTCTATTTTCCTTTGGAACATGTACATAAGCATCACAACCAAACACTCTAAGATGTTGAAGAGAGGGTTTTTTTCCAGAGAATACCTCGTGTGGAGTTTTATCATCCAACATTGATGAAGGTGATCGATTGACCAGGTAACATGTTGTACCCACTGCCTTTGCCCGGAATTCTTGTCCTACCCCGGAATAGTTGAGCATGCTCCTTGATTTTTCCATCAATGTCCTGTTCATCCTTTCTACAACTCAATTTTGTTGAGGAGTGTATGGAGTAGTCTTCTGCCTTGCTATACCACACTTCTTACAGAGTTCTTTGAATTCATTTCTGTATAATTCTCCACCGTTATCTGTTCTCAATACCTTTATTTTCTTCTCTATCTGATTTTCTACCAGAGCCTTAAACTCTTTAAATTTATCAAATACCTCAGATTTCTTTCTAAGAAAATAAATCCATGTGTTCCTTGAAAAATCATCTATGAAGGAAACATAATACACAAATTTACCTAGGGATGGAACAAGAATAGGTCCAAACACATCACTGTGTATCAACTCTAAGATCCCCTTTTCTCTTGTAGCACCAGATGAGAATCTTACTCGATTTTGTTTACCATATATGCAATGTTCACAGAAATCAAAATCCAGAGTGCAATTATACATACCTTCAACCATACCTTTACCGTGTAGTGTTCGAAGGCCCTTTTCTCCAATATGCCCCAATCTTTGATGCAACAACATGGTCTTCTTTTCTGGGACAGTATTGGTCTTGTCTCCTTCATTTATCTACTCAAGAACAACAGAATTGTTACACCCATTAGTATAAGTGCTTCCCAACAACTTGTATATAGTTCCACACCGAACTCCCCTCATCAACACCATTGCTCCTCGTACCATCTTGCAAGTGCCCTTTCCAAATACAGTATCAACTCTTGCATATTCCATCTTTCTTACATATATTAAGCTCCTGGATAGTTTTGGAATGTGCAGAACCCTAGGGAGAGTTATAATCCTTCCATATTTTAGCAGCAACTTAACTCTTCCACATCCCAAGATTTTTTCTATCGAGTCATCTCCTAGGAATACATCACCACCATCATATTTTTCATATTTAGAGAACCACTCCCTGTGAGAGTCATATGGTATGATGCACTTGAGTTGATCAACCATACATCACGGTCTACATGTGTACTTGTAGATGCCAGGTAAACATCACCTCCTTCTTCAGTGGAGGTTTTCACCTCTGTGAAAGAGGTACTATCAGATCTCTTTGGTTTTTCAACCTTCTTACACTTGCAATCTTTCTTATAATGCCATGTTTTGCCACATTTCCAGCATTTCCTCAAAGATTTTCCTGGAGACTTACATCTACCTATAGATTTAGATCTCCACCCCGAAGGCTTACCAGGATTCCTATCTTGGGTACGACCTCTTACAAATAAAGCATCTATGCTATGACCATCCATGCTTTTTCACCTCATCTTTTCAGATAACAAGGATGCAACTACATCCTCATACTTCAATGTAGATTGAGTGGTACTACCTATTGCTACAACCAGATTATCCCAAGAGTTTGGCAAAGAACATAACAAAGTAATACACTTATCTTCTTCTGCAATCGTAATATTAACAGAGCCAAGTTGACTTACCAAAGTATTAAAGGAATTTAGATGTTCTATCATAGAATCTCTATCTTCCATCCTAAGATGATACAACTTCTTTCGAAGAAGCAACTTGTTCACCAGGGACTTTGATTGATACATATTCCCCAACTTATCCCATAGTTCCTTGGTTGTAGATTCTTCTGAGACATTCAACAACACCGAATCTTACAAGCAAAGTCGAATAGTACTTCTTGCTCTTCTGTCCAACTTCTCCCAATCTTCCTTCGACATACAAGTAGGTGGTGTACTGGTAGTTTGTGCACTAGTAGGTTGTGTACCAGTAGCCTATGTGCTAGTAGACAGTGTACCACTAGGTTGTGTACCAGGATCCACAGTGATCCATTGTTCTTTGTCTACAAGAAGGTCCTCCATCTTCAGCTTCTATAGCTCAAATTTTTTACCGTTGAACTTCTCTATCTCAATTCTATAAGATCTTGACATTACTCTTTCTGCACTCAAATCACCACTGTAAAATCTCCCACTAAACCCATGTTTATCACAGAACCAAGATAAACTTGATCTATCAAGACTGAGCCAAACCCTCAACAACAAAGGCGTCCCTCTGAAGCCAAAAATGAGATCTGATACCACATGTAAGTTTTAAACCTGTGAAGTAAAGCAATGCATATAGATTCTTAAGAAAAACAGAATTTAATCAATGGCTCATACACAGAGTACACAGAGATTTTATACCGGAAACCCTCAACCGGGAAAAACTTTCTTATATTCATTATATTGAATTTCACCATTCACTATACAATATATACAATGTTTTTAGGTATTCTGTAGATACCAAAACCCTAATCCCTAAAACCAGGATTATTTTTAGTAAACCGCTAAAAATAGCAAAATCCACTAAAAATAGCAAAAACCGCCCAAAAACAAAATTTTGGGGCGCTGCGCGTAACCAGGGAGGGAATACTTGCCCCCCCCCCGCCCTGGGACCCCCTTAGGAAAGAGCCCAACGCACACGACACAAATAGAGCACTACTACGAGGGATCATTAGAGGCAGTTGTCGAATCTGACGCTCCCACACACACACATGCAAAAAATATAACACATACCCAACAGGGAAGTCCCATCTCCTGGGGAACCATTGTCACCCTAGTTATGAAGCCCTTCTGACATCTTTCCATACTTTCCCATTTCATGGAATCTCTTTCGCAAATCCTCGGGTTGGCAGGTTCATGAAATATCCAATTCTTAATCACTATTTGCTGTGCCTACCACCTTTGCACTTCTTTAAAAGTATGCAACGACCAAGTTTTAATTCTAGCAGTTCATCATGCAACAACTGTACAGACCGTCATTAAAAATCAAAAGGCTCGACGAGACAGTCACACTGAATATTTCCACAGAACTTGCCTAGAGACATGCAGAAAAGATCTTGCCATGTAATGGGATATATATTACAAATTTTAATATATTAGCGAAAACGAGTCTGTTTCCCTATTCCATACTTGAGCCACTTTTTTGATTGTGGGTTCCCAGACAAGAGGGCTCACGATTTCACTTCCATTGTTCTGTTTCCTTCCAACGGTACCCAGAGTTCCGCGATATACAAATTTCCCTCTAGACTGTCCCATCATGCCCTTTTCTGTGTTATACATTTTGCACTGAAAAACTTTTGAGACATACAATTTAACCCTCCAGCCCTCACCTCTAACGGTTGTACCTTGGAACCCTATTTTTAATCCTGCCTGACCGCTTTCGATAATTAAACAATCCTTAATTTCTCTTTCCCGTCCCCGCGACCTTCATACTTCTTTCTTAATATGCAATTAGTAACCTTTCATGCTAACAACTCACCATGCAGGAATCGTCAACTTTGTCATTAATGAGCGAACCGCTCGAGGCGATATCCCATTAATACACATTAAACCAAGATCTGTGGAGACTTATATTATCCCTTCTGATTGTTCATCTCAAACACAAGTCGTCACATTGGCCTGTTCATGAAATATCCAATCTTTAATCGCTCATCATACCTGCCATGTTCGCACTTCTAAGTATGCAATTACTAGTCTTTAATGCTAACAGTGCATCATGCAACAACCGTTGAAATTGTCATTAATGAGCGAAAGGCTCGAGGAGATCTCCCATTCACACGCATTGGACCAAGATTTGCATAGGGTTATATTATCCCTTCCAACTCTTCATTTCAAACATCATTTGGAGCAAACCAATGTTCTCATAAACTTATGCCAACAACTCAACAACAGTTCTGTGGAGATACAGTGAATATCTTCGGATGTGAGGACCAGAACTTCCAGTGGTCCAGGGCATACTCTTACTATTCATCCCGTTCCGCCCATAATGAAGTGATTTGGACCTCTGGAATCGCTTGTGCAGGCTGCGTCCCTGAGGTTTTTTACTGTAAGGAGGTGGTCTCTTGGTGTGACGAAAAATATATTTCAAGCCAAATAATTATTCCACTGCATGACCATTCTCATGTTTCTTTTTCACCTCAGGTCTTCTGCAAGATATTAATATTGTTGGAGCCAACATTGACATTCAGAGGACAAGACTGCAAGCAATTCCTAGAAAAACATGATAATGGGTTGGACCTCTTACCCGCGTTCCTCAAAGACCCAACAATAGTTCCTGAAGATATCACAAAGTTGCAGGTCAATTCCTTTAGAAATCCATTCCAGTAAATTGCTTGGCTATTTACAAGAATAATTGGACAAGAATCCACGCAAAGCATTTCCCATATAGTTATTTATATTTTGTACTTCACATTCAAGGAACAATTCATTTTTGATTGGGGGAAGCTAATATCCATTGAAATTTATTCCCAACTGTCATGATTCAAACAAGAGAATAGATTTTATGTCATCCTACTTGATTTTCGCAATAGTGCATTGTTGCTCATTTCCAAAACTGGCTCTGTCCAAGAAAATAAACTATGAATTCGATCCAGTAACATTCTGGTACCATGCCTTATGGAGGCACAAGGCCTCCCATTGTTTTTATGAGGTTTTTAATGAATTTGTCTCATTTTTCAAAGATTTATTGGTAGGAAAGGATGCTCCCTAGTTGTTTGGCCAAGCAACCAAGTTTTTGGACAGGAAGGGGACACTTGAATGAAAGGAAAATTACAGTGTAATAATGATCTTTGTCTCAAAGGAAAATCCTACTTTCCTTCCATGTCACATCACAGACAAGATGTTTGTTATAGAAATAACAAGGCAATACAACCATTGGTTGCATTTTTTCCATGAAAAGAGAAAAAAACAGTTCATTCCTCTGCCCTAGAAAGTCGGGGACTTTGTGTTCAGAAACGTCAACAAGATTGATGAATTCGCAGGCCATTTCAAGAACTTGAACCTAAAATATGCTTAAAGGCTAAAAGGGTTGGAACCTAATGGGATTTTTCGAGAACATTTACTATTAGTTGGCTTTAGCAGCTCTTTTATCCATAGACACTTGACTGAAGACAGAGATAGTGACAAAAACACTCCTGGTTCTAATGATTGCGACGTAGATACATTGCAAAGTGCAACTGAATTGTACAGACAACAGGGAAAAGGCTCTAGTGAGAAGAGTGTCCAGTCCCCATCCAACACTCCCAAGAGCACAAAATCATAGAGCATCGCTTCAACGACCCACCCCAGTAAGAAAGAAACCGAGAAATCTTCAAACAGAGGAGGAGATAAGAACCCTCCTCGTGGAAAAATTGATAGTTCTCACAATCTTCCCTTGACGAAGAAGAGAAAAAACATTGTAGGGTAGGCGGAAGAACCCAAAATTAAAAGTGAGGACATGCAACTTGAAACTTATATGGATGTCGTGTTCTGCAAAGATGATGTGCCCGCAGACATGATGCACAATAGTTCCACAATGGAAATAGCTGAGACCGACATTTTTAAAGAAGATGAATCCTTCGTATTCCAGAGCGTTTTTTTTTACAGCCGAACTAAAAATTTAATTATTTAAAAGAGATATGTAAAAAATAAGAAAGGAAAATCTCATTCATAGATTAACTTTAGGAAAATGAAGTTGTCCCAAATATCATGATTTCACCACGCAACCACTGATGTTCTTGATGATTCCATTGGAGGAATTGAAGCAAAGAATTCTAGACTGAACGGTCGAATCAAGGAATTGGAGGAGGCTTTCATTGCTACCCCAGTGTTTTCCAGTGCTTTAGAAAAAACCATGCCTGCTACCCCTGCAGCCAAGTTAAAAGAATCCTCCAACCTCCTCACATCTTGTAGAGCTTATGTAGAGAAGAATATCAAGAAAAGAATGAAACTAATTACTGAATCTTGGGAAACATAAAAAAATATAACTTCCTTTTGGACGAGGGAAAATGATTTGCACGGATATTTGCAGACGAATTTAAAAAATGAAGAACGTTTCTATGAATAGAGAGTGATCCCTTTTTCCAACCATGCCATCAACATATTAGATCTGAAAAGACGATAAGAGGATCTCCCCTCCCCAAAGCGGATCAAACAATTAAAATCATGTTGGAAACAGAAAGTTAAGAACCTGCAGCTCATTGTCGAACGATGTGAACAAGCCATATCATAGAAATAAGAATTATTCAGAAACCTGACCCAAATAGACTTAGTCAGAAGTACCAACGAGGTTCAAGACCCAAAATTAATCCTCAAATCCTTATCCTTAGCCAAGCAATCCTTCGATGAACAACTTGATAATTTAAAGGGGTTGTCTTTAGAAAAGTTTTATGGCATCCTTGAATATGGTGAAGATGACGTCGAGAACTGACTAGTGGACTATTCAGCACACAATCAAGAAATTAAATAGGATCTGCATAGTATTTCTATGGATCTAAAGAAATTAGAAAATGATCTTTTCGACATAGAAATCTGGGATGAAATCAACGTGGCTCCCATGAGAAGCTACATTGAAGAATGGCTCCAAAGGAGAATGGGCAATCTCACCGACGAAGGGCAACAACCGGTTGGCACGATTCTAGTGGTTATTGACGAGAGCAACAAAAATTCATCATCTTCATAGTAAGTCTATATTGATAACATCTTTTTTTCTTTATCAATCCAGTTATTCTACCTCTTTAAATAGAAATGTCTAACCAAAGACTCATAACTTCCAATTTCTTCTTTTAAGGTCTTCCTCTCTATCGTCGGACACTTCTTCTTTCTACAGTCCTATTTCTTGAACTTTTTTATTTTATGGTCCATGGGAGCCCCAATCACAGCCTATATGACAAACGCATTTAAATTTCCAGAAATATGGAACAGATTCCAGAAACATGTAAAAAACATTATTAATTTTTGATAAATTTCAAATAAAACTAATTCGGGAACAATTTTTGTGGGTTGCTTTCGGAATGCTAAATTTTTTTTATTCAAGAAATTGTGTTTATTATATTTGAATGTTTAATGTATGTGATTACTGGTCATTTTTTCCAGGAACCTTTATTTCAAGTCATTGAGACAAAAAATTTCTAAGTCCCATGTTTGAACTATACACACCCCAGGAAAAAACTGCCTCGTTCGCATATTAACCACATATTAATATAATATTATGACTAACTAATTTAGGAGGTTCTTTGGGGGTCATCTATCATACCAATGTCTTATGGTTGGCTTGTGACACACTGCCACGAGCCATCCTCTACATGGATACCACTTGTACTTCAAGATGCTTCCCACATGTCTCTATTGTTTTGGACTTCTATTTCTCCCTCGGTCCCACCATAACAGTGCATTTATTCCCATTCCAACCTGGCAGGGACTACGCTTCCATGCATCACTTGTTTAGATGTTAACGTGGATGAAAGTATGTTGTAGTATTGATTGAACTAAGGGTGTTAACATCATTGTTTTTATTATAACATTTATATTAGAGTGTCAAGGGCCATAATATCATGGTATAGGTTTTATATGATCCATTTGATGAAAGCTATATATTTAATAGTAAACGTAATAATTTGTGAGATGTTATATTGAACATTTATTTTATTTATTAATAAGTGGGTGATTATAAGTTAATGATAATTTTTTTTATACATTGAATAATTAGAAATATGAAAAAAATAAAAATTAGATATACATTTAATCAATATATATTTTAGATAAAAATATAGATGTAGAAAATTGAACAACTTCTTTGAATATATAATTTTATGTATTGAAATTTTTCATAACTATATCAATTTTGATTTTTTTTTATAAATTGAAACTTTTCATAAGTATATTAATTTTGATTTTTTTTTTTAATGTTGAGATTGTTTTTGGAGAGTATAAGTACAAATAAGTGTTAGTGTAGTTGTAGTGTTTGAGTACCTAATTATGGAATCAATCTACAAAATATGTAAACCTGTGGATGATAAGGAATACTAGCGTGTGACTACAATTTCAACAAAAGCTAATATTTCTCTATATACATTTTTAATTAATAAACTATGAAATTAGCATGTCAAATGTTGGTGTAGTGTTTGAAGGTATTACCATAATGAAAATTATTTTTTTTAAAGCATGTAGAGGGTAGCATATATTTTTCTTTTGAAAACATTTAGGAATGAAAAATTTATAGGAGAAACATTAAGATTCATTGCTAACAATTTCCAAAACCTTGAAAGAAAAAATTAGTGTGCATAATATACATATCTCCACAAAGGTTACTCAAAATTCAAAATACAAATTTCATTGTGTTTGATGCCTCTAGAAAGTAGTTGTTGGGGAATAACATTAAAAAAAAAACATGTTACCATAGCATAGAAGAACATAAGTTATGTAACTATATATTTATGTCAAAATGAATGAAGGTAAACTGATATGGTTAAGGGTAAAATCAACTAATGATATATACATAGGAGTTAATAATTGTTCTTGTTGAGTTTCCTAGTACCAAATTGATATGCATATCAGTACATAGATGCATTGAAAAAATGCAAAGGAAAACTTGAGGATGTCATTTTCCTTTGAGTGGGGATTTTGGCACCATTTGGATTATTTGAGCACTAGGTATGGTCACCAAGGCCCTAAACATGATTATTGTAGGAAATTCAAGTCTTAGGCCCTAAATAACGCTTGTAGGTGTCGAAGGAGAATGACGATACCTCAAACCACCATGCATGACCTTTTAAATGTCTTCTAGTCATATAGGAACAATAATGATGTTCCAGGGCCCCTTGCATGGTCCATAATACTTAATAGGAATAGTTAGGACCTAATTCATTGACTTCTTCTTCTAAACAAATTCATCCATGGTACATTATTCACCAAGTAATTCCAATATACCACTCATAGGTAAACATTTCACTCTATAATGCCTTTGTGGTGGCTTAGAACCTCAGGCATTCCCATGAGATATAAAAAAAATTGTTAGGGCCTAACTCCTTATTTTTTTGGCGTTGGAAAATCCCATGAGGTCGTGAGACCCATCAATTCAACATTAAATGTAAAAATTGTGCATGTATACCACTTACAAGACAATAATTCCCACTACAATGCATTTAGGATAGTATGGGGATATTGGCATGAGCCATGAGCCCTAAAATAAATTATTAGGGCCTATGTCTTTAGGTTTTTGCACTAAACCATGTCTTAGACCACAAGACCCATCTGTGTTACATAAAACACCAAACTCCTAACCATATCCTAATTACAAGTGAAAGGTTTCATCTTCACATGAGCTGCATGGAGGTTTGGGTCCCTATGTACGACATGTAAATTGTATAATAAATTAATAGGATTTATATTCCTAATTTATGTAAGTAAACTATGTCTTGGGACACACAACTTACTACCTCATATGATCTAAGTTCTTAGCTTTCATAGTTAAAGAATGACCTAACCTACATGACACATCAATGTTATGAAAAACATTGAAAATTTTCTTAGCTCAAACTTGTAGGCCAACAACCCTATGGATGCCCTTGTTGGAGAAATTTTTATTTTCGACACACTAGTTTAGTGGGAGTTAACTAACTAGTTCTATTTTAGACTTTCTATTTTTACTATCACTATTATGAATGAATGCATGCATTCCTAAGCAAAGCTAACTGTTTGATTGTTTTTCTTAATTATGGAATGCTTTTCCCTATATGTGAGTGTGTTCCACTCATTCATTGTATCATATTGATCATGATCTATGTATCAATCATTAGCTCATTGGAGTAGTGTGAATATATTTTCTCATTCTTCCATATTGAATCTCTCTTCTTTTATTGATAAGCTTTGTTTGTACTTGCTTTAGCTAGATCTCCTATGCAGGATTCCATGAAAGACTGACATGGTATCAGAGCTATGTTGCATGGAGCAATCCTGACAAGCCAAAGAATAAGGAAAATTGGGGTTTCAACAAGCTAAATCTGCGGTCGTACCTTTCAGCAGTTATTCCTCCTAAAATATTACGTTTTGGAGGAAATGGCCTACCATTTAAGTAAATTGACCCATTTTGAAGTGGGTTTTCAACCGTTTGGTGAGATTCTTCATCGTTTTCTCAGAAACTAAGCCACAAGATAGCCTCCTGAAACTGATATGAATCCATGTTCGTACCTTTCTACAGTGATTGCTCCCAAAAATATTAAGTTTTTGAGGAAACTAACTGACTAAGAAGTAAATCGACCCATTTTGGAAGTGGGTTTTCAACCGTTTGGCGAGATTCCTCACCGTTTTCTCAGAAAGTAAGTCGCGATATCATCTCTTGAAACTGATACGAATTCTTACTTTCTTGATTTTTCCCTTGTAGATTGAATAAATTTTTAGGGGTTCTTAGAAATATTGGGAGAGATGGATATGAAAATTATTATACAGTAAAACTTGGTGGTAATCCTCACACCATACAATTATTTTGATTGGAAGCCTAATGTGACATTCCAACTCAAAAGAAAAGGACTATATAATTGGACAATGGCGACAAAAACAAAACCTACATCAATGATTGAGAAGATTAGATGGGCGAACCATAAGGATGAGGCCACATGACTACTTCTTGAGTTAATCTCTATTGATTTGTGGTTTCATGTTGCCGCATGCAATACTTCAAACAATATCTAGACCACCTTGGAAGGACTCTTTGGAAGGCAGGATGAGATGCGAGGTCATACGCTTGAGGTAGAGTTGAATACCTTAGACCCTAAAGTTTTGATAATATACAATATTTTTTTTCTAAATTTAAATCTTTGCTATTGAGCTTAGGTGAATTTGGTATTGATAATTCTACACAAGAGAAACAACTTATTCTAACAATCTTGGCCAAGCTAGGACCAGAATACGTTGTATATGTCTCCAATTTCCATTTTGGCAGATGCCTTTTTGGAACAAATTGGAAAATTCCTATGTTGGCTCAGTTCATTGAGTCTCTTACACAAGAGTAGACAAAACTCATACAGATGGGCCTCATGAAAGATCCAAAAGTACATGCACTCACCATGCATGATGGAAAAGGGTCATCCAAATAGAATGGGAAGGAGGCATATTCCAAACCCTTCAAGGATTCTCCAGGTTCCAAAGACTCTTCAGATTCCAAGAAGAAGAAGAAGGGAAAGCAATGCACTTACTGCAATAAACTGAATCATGAAGAATACACATGTATGAAGAAACAGATCCATCTTATGGCACATGCACTTCAACAAAACAACCTTGGAAACTTCATTCTAGAGGGAGTCAAGAAGTAGAAGGAAGAAGATCTTTCTCCTAAGAAAGGTAATCATCATTCTCTGGTTGCAATTAATTCTTCATCTGATTCACGGATTATAGATTCGGGTGCATCCCATCATATGGCAGTGAAAGAGGAAGTTTTCTCTTCCTTGAGTCCATGCTCAAGACCCCCTATTCTCATGGGGGATGGCACTCCAGTAGCAATAGCTAGAGAAGGAAGAGTGGAACTCCACAATGGCAGTTTTGAGAATGTTTTACATGTTCCAAAGCTTTCTATGAATTTGCTCTCAGTTTATTAGATCACTAAGAAAGGTAAAAAGGTTGAATTCACATCAAATTATGTTTCAGTAATTGACATGCATGACAATTCCATCATTGCAATTGGTGAGGTGGATCACAAGTCAAGGTTGTATAAATTCACTAATTTTTCTGGCAATGACTCCTCTATTCTACTTACACATAAGAAGAGTACTTTGGATGCACCTCCAGTGCAACATGCATATACTCTTGTTCTTCCATCGGTTTCAGACATCAGATATGATTCCATACACTCAGATTCTGTACATGGAAATAAGCAAGTAGTATAGCTAGATAAAAAGCCAACGTCGAAGCTTCAGTAGAT
Source organism: Picea engelmannii (assembly GCA_009831015.1). Classification (NCBI taxonomy): domain Eukaryota; kingdom Viridiplantae; phylum Streptophyta; class Pinopsida; order Pinales; family Pinaceae; genus Picea; species Picea engelmannii. Next base: position 10,383 of record ML781950.1, on the reverse strand, counting down.
GCCCAAGAAGGCACAAACCACACTTCAGGCAACATGAATCCTTGCAAGGAATCCATTGGATTTGAGAAGGACTCGACCTCATCATGAGGAGCCTTCTCATGTACTTTCATCTTCAGAACTTGCGATGCCCATGCATTGCTATATGGTTCAATCTATTGATCCACAAAACTACAATAGGGTTGTGGGAAATCCATTATGGCAAGCAGCCATGCAGAAGGAGTATGACTCACTCCTACAGAACCGGACTTGGAATTTGGTCCCACGTCCACTAGAAATGAATATTTTCAGGTGCAGATGGGTCCATAGGATCAAGAGGTACAAGGATCGACAGGTTTCCAAAGGACTTCATCATATCCATACAGATTTCTACATCTTCACGAAGACTTTCAGTGAGCAGAAGTTTCAAATTTTGCGGGATCGTCTTGCAGTGAAGAACACAGTTATCTAACAGCTATTATTTTCTTCTTTTGATACATTATCTTTTGAGGGGGGGTTTTGTTCCCACGTAGTTTTCCCTCTTTCCTCACTTTTATTCAGTGTTCATTAGTTGCATTATACATGAGTACCTAAAATGGCCTAGTAGCCGGGACTCATTTTTTACTCCATAGTGATGTTCAGGGGGGGTGTTGGAGAAATTTCTATTTTTGACACACTAGTTCCGTGGGAATTAACTGACTAGTTCTATTTTAGACTTTCTATTTTTACCATGTCACTATTATGTATGCATGCATTCCTAAGGAAAGCTAGCTGCTTGATTTCTTTTCTTAATTATGGAATGCTTTTCCCTATATATGAGTGTGTTCCACTCATTCATTGTATCATATTGATCATGATCTATGTATCAATCATCAGCTCATTGGAGTAGTGTGAATATATTTTCTCATTCCTCCATATTGAATCTCTCTTCTTTTCTTGATAAGCTTTGTTTGTACTTGCTTTAGCTAGATCTCTTGTGCAGGTTTCCATGAAACACTAACAGTCCTATGAGCCTTATAAGACGTTATTTGAGCCAAAGTACTTGGTTTTGCATCACCAAACCATAAATATAGACTCAAGACCCATACATTCTCCACCAATCATCAAAATAACTCACATATTTCACTTGCAAGCTCAACATTTCATTTATAGGTCCTTTATGATGATGTAGGACTATGTGCATGACCAATGAGCCCAAAAAGTAAATGTTAAGGACTAATTCGCCATTTTTTAGCCTTGAATCATTCTTTAAGAAATGAGACTTATCTATCGAAAGTCCATTTATATCTCAATCACAATTAAAATATCATATATACAAGGGATCTATGGTGGTTTGAGGCCCTACAGGGCCCATCTCACCTAAAAGAAACTCTAATGATATTTAGTCCTATTTTTCATTCACCATAGATTGGGACATGAGACTCATCCTTGTTGTGCTAGATGTTTAAATTGTGCCCATATCCCACTCATAGGAAAAGGAATACCTCTATAGTGCCTACATTATGGTATGAGACTTGTGCATGGACATGAGACTTAGAAAAACTTAACTTATGCATTATTTGTTTGGTTTATCATGGATAAATCATTGAAATCATGCTTATATCCTATTTGATTTCTAAGAATTCCCCATATTGGTTTTTTTATACTTTACATCGTCATTCATAGCTTATGATTCATAGAAGTCATTATGATGGCTTAAGTCTATGGTGATTGCTCCAAAAATAGTCATTTTTTGTTTTGAACCATGAAAAATAGTTATTAAGAACACATGCATGTTTCTATATGTCAAGAATTTGCATGTGTTCTAAAAGTATATATGTTTTTCATGTTCTTCATAACAATTGACTATTTTTGGCCTATAGAAATGTGAATGATTTTTGATGAATTATAAAACTTTTATTATTTTGACCTAACCTACATGTTAGTTGCACTGCTCAACTCAAGCCTCCTCAAACCAAGCTTTGAAAATGAATTTTTATTTTAAAATTTCATAACATGAATGTTTTTCTTAGATGTTGGATTGTATCTAAAATTTTAACTTCTTCCACTCACCTAGTTGCACCTTATAAACATTTACTACTTTACCATGGATATTCTTATTCTAAAATTCTTAAGATATTCCATGTTATGATGGAATCCATGTATTGGTACCACCTCACCTTATAAACATTTACTACTTTACCATGGATATTCTTATTCTAAAATTCTTAAGGTATTCCATGTTATGATGGAATCGATGTATTGGTACCACCTCATAGAGAGCGCCATCCTCATATGGAACAATATTAAATGGCACAAAGAAAAAATAATTTACAAGAAAATTCAAGTCTTTAGTACAATGAGACCAAATATAAATTTAGATTGAAAAATATGCGATTTTTGAATTATTTTTTTATATATCAAATTATTTTTCCAGACCAAATATAAATTTAGATTGAAAAATATGCGAAATTCGATTTTTGAATTATTTTTTTATATATCAAATTATTTTTCCATATAAAATATATGATGGCATTCTTCAATTTACATTAAATATATCTCTAGAATATATTTTCCGTCATCCAATCCTTATATGATTTTTTTCTTGAAAAAACTCTAATGTGTTATTGGAACATTAAATTTTCATTAACCTATACTCAATTCTTAGCATTTGTGAGTATATTTAAACTACATAATAAATTCAAGTTCATGTTATCATTTTTTAAATACTTAAAACATTCAATGATTTTAGTTTCTTCCACATTATATAAGTAAAAATTAAGCACCTTATTTAGATATTCCATATCTTCATTAACCTCCCTCGATATCCACTTTCCCTAATTATGTTATTTTGTTTTCATTTACTATCATAATTTTCTCTTAATTCCTTCAAGTTTTCACCTTGATCAAATTATATTATACTTCATCTAATTCTAAAATGTAAATTGATTTCACTTTTATCTCTCATACATCCTTTGCCTCTATTAAATTTTTCTTCGATCATTTAATACATAATAATAAAAATTATCTATTAAATATATCTTTATCATTGCCACCTCATCTTGTTATAAAAATGAAGCACGTGGTTGTAACTTCCTTTTCCTCTTCTTATATTTTTCCATATAATTTCATAAATTTTGTTAAAATTTTAATATTATCTTTTTCCAAAATTCTATTTTTCTCATCCTCTCATCTCATTCGATTCTTAAGTTATCCCACTCTATTGCATTGTATTTCAATATTCTTATCTCATTCGATCTTCAAGTGATCCACTCTATTATTTCACCGGATTTCAATATTCTTTCTCCTTGATCATGTTTACTTACTTTCAAAATTAACTTATTGTTAAATTTTCAATTGAAATCCACCCATGCATATGAATTTGAATCTCTTTAAAATTAAAATTAAGATGCATATGGATTTGATCCACTCTATTATTGCATGGGATTTCAATATTCTTTCTTATTGAATCATGTTTACTTACTTTCAAAATTAACCTATTGTTAAATTTTCAATTTAAATTCACCAATGCATATGGATTTGAATCTCCTTAAAATTAAAATTAAAATACATAAAAAAAAAAAAAAAAAAATTGTAATTCTTGTTTTTAACAATTTTAAAAAAATAAAAATCTTTTTATAAGGTCATGTTATCCCATCTAAGAAGTCTGGATACCTTTAGTTTGATTGTTAAAGTCATAAAACTTTAGCTTTCTCTCTCATAGATCTATTGTATATATAATTGTATGCATTCCTTTTGTATTTCTAGCAAATTGTGATCTTTCTTTGCGGCATATGATATGATTATATTCCATTTTTATATATGATTTGATTTGATATTAACAGTGTAACTAACAATTGTGATCTTTCTTTGCCGCATATGATTATATTCCATTTTTATATATGATTTGATTTGATATTAACAGTGTAACTAATAATTGTGATCTTTCTTTGCGGCATATGATTATATTCCATTTTTATATATGATTTGATTTGATATTAACAGTGTAACTAATAGCTTTGTGGGTTAACCCTGGTTGAGTGTTGTAACTTATAAGTAAAAAGTTTTGAAGTCCAATTCACTCTCTCTTGTGAATTTTGTTTTAAAAAAAAACCGGTTCATTATGTTTTGAAAAGTAAGACAATTTTTTTATATATAAAAGAAGAGTATGGAAATACTCTGTTTTTTTTTAAGTATGAGAATATAAGAAGATTAGAATTCTTGTTTTCATTAGAAAATAATAACATATATATACACTTTTCATGAATATAAAGATTTTTTTTAATTAAAAAATCATTAAAAATATTTAATTGTTTTATATGACTTTATCTTCCTTAAAAACCGTTTAATTATCTCTATCTACTTTTTTTCAGAGAGTTCTTCCACGGAGATCTTCGGTTACTTTGACTAAAACTCTTTCCAAAAACAAGCAAGGAAAAAATCATGCAAGAGACTACATATGAAAAATTAACCTCTTCAAAAGAAGTCACCCCTGCATCATAAAAATGCACCCGATGCTAACGTGTAACCTCACCAAATCACACCACTAAGGATTCCGTGTTGTAGATTTTAAATAATAACCTTTTGTACGGACTCTTTATTTAATGAGTATATGGATATGCAAATATTCTTAGTTTTAAAGTCCTACAAAGACAGTGTGCGGGCAAGGCAGTTTTCAGACTGTTCATAAGACTGTTATGCGTGACAGAGTTTTTGCTCAGGACTTGTGCTATCCATAGAGAGCACGGATCAACCGTTTTTTGCAAGACTTTTATATGCATCACTGTAAAATATTTATATACTGCTGAATATAAATGAGCAACTTTTTTCCGTGGAAAAAAAAAAAGTCCTACAAATATTGATGACTTTGGATGATATTGATGACTTTAACATATTAAAGTATAAGAACAATATAAAGTAATATATACAAGTTGATATTGATGACTTTAACATATTCAAGTATAAGAACAATATAAAGTAATATATACAAGTTGTAAAAATTAGGTGTGGAATTCGAATTTTAAATGGAATATTTTGTTTATTTTTTATTGTTAGTTTTGAAGAGGAAACAACGAATATGACCTCGACAAAATTTTCAATCGGAATAATTTATTAATATTTTTTATATGTATTTTTATAATTTTGTTTATTAAAATAATTTTTTATAAAATTTTATTGGTACACAAATTTTGAAGAAGTGTGTTTTTTTTATCTTTAATTTTTTTAGTATTACAAGACATATTTTTTAGATTTATAGTGTATTATGAATTATCCAATTTAAACATGTAGTTGGTGAGACTTCATTTTCATTTTAGCAATGTTGATTTTCTTCTTTAATCTAGTTAAAATGAGATGTTTTTGATTTTCTAGATTAGGGTTAATTACTTTCTCTTAAAATCTTAAATTTTTGTTCTTCTCTAATTCTCACCACAATTTATCCTTAAATTTAGATGTAATGATATTTTTAATATTTTTGATCCATTTTGTAGAGTGATTGCTTCCTCCATTTCAGAATAATCTAGCTAAGACTTCACTACTTGAGCTCCAAATAGACTTTGAGACATTTTTAAGAAGACTCCTATCTTCCATGTTATTTATCTTGTTCTTATACATAAATACTTTGTCTCACCCATATTCTCAAGAGGAGAGAGACTAGTTTTTATGAGGAGAATAACATGAGTTGTATTATCTTTAATTTTAAAATTATACATTAAAAAAAAAATGGATTTACTCCTTTATAAATGTTGCAGTCTCAAACTTTACAACTATATAAAATAATAAAAGTGATAAAAAATATTTCTTTTTTATAATAATAAAAAAATCATTTATATATAATTATTTTTCAAAACAAAATTAAATAATTTATTTATTTTTTTTTAATAAATAACTAAATTTTTTATAATATTAACATATTCTCTTAAATAATAAAAATTAAAATAATTCTAACATCTCTATCATTAAATTAATTAATACTCTCTTTTCTAAAATGATAAAATCTTTTATAAAAAATATAATAGAATCTCTCTTCCACGATACAATAAATCAAATACAATATATTTTGTAATCAATATGTTCAATCTTATACAATAAATCAAATACAATATATTTTATAATCAATATGTTTCATTTTATATTATGGTCTTTATTATTAATAATATTATCATGATAATAACTAATAACGTTTATTAGAAAAAAAAATATTTAATATTTAAGTTATAATTTAATGTAATAATAATATTATCTTATTTTCTTAAATATAATAAAAAATATTTTATTTTATTTATATATATTAAAGTTTAATAATAATAATAATAATTAAACCAATTAAATTTTCTTAAATATAATAAAAAATATTTTATTTTATTTATATATATTAAAGTTTCATAATAATAATAATAATAATTAAACTAATGAAATTTTAATGTTAAGATAATCTATTATTTTATTTCATGAATAAATTAAATTATAATGTGAGGAAGACATTTTAATTTTATGGCGAAAGGCGTGCACCTATTGACAATGGACATATTTAATAGGGGTTTAGTGCTTAATAAGTTTTCTATAGACATGATTAAATATGACTTCAATCATTAACTTCCTAGCTATTATAAAGACAACGCCAAATAAATGAAGCTCAACCGTTTATTTGTTAATCAATAATAAAATTTAATATATTCTTTTAAGGATTAAGAGTAATAATAATAGTGAATCACTCGTAGTTAATATAGGAGTGTGATGATTTAATCATGATCTTTACGTTTTATCTTTGCTACTATGATGATTTAATAGGGGTTTAGTGCTTAATAAGTTTTCTATGGACAGGATTAGATATGACTGGAATATTCTTAGTAATCACACAAAATAAATGAAAGGCTGATAAGATGAAAAGAACCCTTAAAAGAATATATTAAATTTTATTATTGATTAACAAATAAACTGTTGAGCTTCATTTATCTATCAAAGTAATTTTTAAATATGATTAGGTAAATGTAAAAAAGTACACACATAAACGGATGTCTTTATAATAGCTAGGAAGTTAATTATTGAAATCACAGCCATTTATTTTGTGTGACTACTAAGAATATTCCAGCCATATTTAATCGTGTCCATAGAAAACTTATTAAGCACTAAACCCCTATTAAATCTGCCCATTGTCAATAGGTATACGCCTTTCGGCGTAATTATAAAGACATCTGTTTATGTGTTTACTTTTTTACATTTACCTAATCATAATTAAAAATTACTTTGATAGCTAACTAACAGAAATTAAAATATTAACACCAAATAAATGAAGCTCAATAAAATTTAATATATTCTTTTAAGGATTTTTTTCATCTTATCAGCCTTTCGGCGTTGATCAGCGAGCCTTTCGGCGTTGATGAGCGACAATTATGTGGCTGTGAAACGTATCGGCTGAGAATGTGTGCCCCCAATATAAAATGTCTGTGGTAATTCATAATCCGTCTTTGGTAATATGAAACATTTTGCTGTACTGTTTAATCCTACTTAATCATTTAAACGTGGCAATTATATATCCTTACAGTAATTTTTTAATGTGATTAGGTAAATGTTAAAAAGTAAACATGTTAACGGATGCCTTGATAAATGCAAGAAAGTTATGAACAATAAATCTGACTCATTGATTTTGGAGGAGCACTAAGAATATGTCAGCATCTTCAATGCATAGCCATCAGATTAGGGTTTAAGGTTAAATAAGGTTAAAAGATCATTAATTGTGCCCATTGTCAATAGGTGTAAGCCTTTGAGCTTAATAAATAAATTTAAGAGTAATAATAATAGTAAATCACTCGCAGTTAATAGTTCAGTTCAGTTGATCAATATAGGACTGTGATGATTTAATCATGATCTTTACGTTTTATCTTTGCTGCTATGATGATTTAATTCTTTATTTTTACTCTTTATGGCTGCAGTCACGGTGCATCTTACATACAGTTTGGAAGTAAAAAATTAATTACACCATTAACAAAACCTCCTCTCTGGAGGCAGGTTTTCCTACTAATTTCCAGAGGACATTGGGCTGTAAGATACAATAGATAGAACATTATTATTCAATGTTTTGTTATCTGCAGAAAACATAGATTGTTGGCTGAAACTATGTAAGAAGATACTCGGCTGCATTATTTTTCGACATAATAATTCTGTAGCCGAATATAATCAGGTTTATTATTCATCTCATCACACAAGACGGATGATAATATAGTCTCTGATCATTATTCTACACAAACTTGTCTCTGCGGTGATATAATTAAGGAACAATTTTGAAGGGCCTGATCATCTCGTTGTCTTCGTGGTCCAAGATCTGCAATTTCCAAATGCAACCCAATTAACATATAAGCGATTCAGTTACCCATATAACTACTCAAATGGAAGTGAAAGGGGAGACTTACATGACAGTGATAGACATAGCCCGGTTCAGCACTGGCGTTGAAGGGATAAGGCCGTGGAGAATCCAAGAGAGATAAGCGAAGAAGAATGGTGGTCATAAATCCAGGCTGCATCTTGAACACGTTCTTCCAAGTCCTCTCATTAGCAGGAGCTGCAATCACTCTACCCTTTGCATGATTCTCTATATCGCATCCCACTGCGTCATTCTTCTTCTGCATGCAGCTCTTGAACTCCGACAAGTTTACCAGCTCTGTTTGATTGAGGACGAAAAATAAGCCAAGATGAATATGAAGAGGATGGTTGTCCGGAGTAAGATTGATGATATGCCATAACTCGCTCGTCCCCTCCCTCGGTGTCTCGGTAACAGGTGCCAGAAACGATAATCCATTGAGGAACAAATGGGTCGGCTGATTCGTGGCGCTGTCATATTCATACAATGTAATATAACGCGTCTGAGCGATATCACTCTGGTTGGGACGAGGGTATTGAACCAATATCTTAGGGATGCTGCTGTCGGGCTGATTATTGGCAGCTGCTTTCTCAATCACGAATTTCATAACTTTGCTGTTGAGATCATCGACGGCAGTTCCGTTGGGGTATGGATATGCAGCGCTGTTAGTGAGGATGGCATCATCCGTAGATGAATTCGCGAAGTCGATGATGACGTCTGCAATCTCAGAAGGGCTCAGCAGCAACTTCTGAACTCTCACGGGACTGGCCAAGTACGTAGAATCGGATCCAATCTGAGTCATAGAAAGCCCGTTACTCAACGCGAACATGTAATACCTGGCGTTGCCGGCGTTCACAATTCTGAAGCGATATTTACTTCTCTTCACGTTCAAGTAAGGCCACGCCTTGCCGTTTACTATTATCGCATCCCCAAAATACTCTGGCTGTGAACAACATATTTACATAATTACAGTACGAAAATGAAACTGAACAAAGCCAAGGCATGCAGTGATTAATGGATATAATGTTGTACCTGCCACTGGGGATGAATGGAGGGGTTGTCGCCAGTGGAGTTCATGTAAATGGATCCGTCTTTAGCAAAACTCTTATCGAACACGAGAAGACTACGGTCATATTCTGGACCTGACGGAAGTCTTAGAGGTGACTCCAGGGAGGGGTTCCGAATGATATAAGCGCCTACGAGGCCGGCCAAGAGATTTTCTCTGGTGAGGCCGAGGGCGTGGTCATGGTACCAGAGATTGCCGGGATGCTGAACATTGACGTAGTGATATTTAGGTTTGGTCCAGGCGGGTCCGGTCTCATTGAATCCTGCTGTAAACCACGCCAGTGCACTCCCATCGCTCTGGGGTTCAGTGACTCCGCCGTGAACGTGAACGACCGTGGGGACTCCGCCGTGTTTAGGTATGGCAGTCACAACGGTCGGATCCCACGGAAGAATATGTCGAGAAGGCAGATGATTTTCCCAAGTGACGAACGTCTCCACGTCTTGGATGGCTTCGATCGTGGGACCTGGCACGCTCGCACTATCCCTCGAAATTCCATACGCAAACACAGTACTCGCAGGTAAATCTCTGTGAAATTTCTGACAACATAACAAATGTAGAATGAAGGAGTCATGGCCGCGAACAAAAATGCACGTTAGCCTCCATATAATAGAATGCAGCAAATAATTAAATTTGTACCCATTTTTTCTGAAACATCCCAATCCGAAGCTCGCCCGCCTTCAAATGTCCATCTTGACCGAACATATAGCCTTTCAGTGTGGGCATCTCCGGCAGCTCGTCCACGAACATTTCAAGAGACGTCGAAGCTATCTGCTGCAATTCCTGCACAGTGATATTGGTAACATTTGCTAGAGAGGTATGGAGAATTAAAACGAAGAGCAGTGAAGAAACATGCATATTCATCGCCATCGACATCTTCATTTTCATTTTCGGCCCTACAACAACATAACATATTATTCTCGATTAAACTCTGTAAAACTTAGCTTAGACAATGACCCAAATTAAGCTAGCTGTGGAGTATTGCTATCTCTACTTGGATATAATATGT
>ML781949.1:725555-756828 GCA_009831015.1 Picea engelmannii | reverse complement strand
TTTCTAGATTAAAGCCTTATATTTCTCTGTGTTATGTTTCAATGTTTACAATTTCATAATTGTCACTGAACCAGGAAACGGCCTTACTTGTATCTTTATTTTCTGTTTCAAGTTTTAAAGTTGTTTATTCAATATATGACCTGGAATGTCTGAAGTAATCAATTTATTAAAAACCCTTTTATAAAATTATAAAAAAGAAATCAATCACCCATGACAGTCCCAAACGGGAGACAACCAAACATAGAACCCGGTTTACAAGATCAAACCAGTATAGCATTGAACCTATTTAACACTATCTTGCAAACTGCAACAAATAGAACTGAGTTAGAGCGATCGTGGGCAGTGATTGAACACGATATAAATATCCAGGAACAAAGAGAAGAAAGACAGAGACAATTGAGAAACCGACCCTGATCTAGTTTTCTTTGTTTCATTATTTTAAAGTATTATCACATTTGGATGCCTAGACGGTGTGTTTTATAGCCTTAAAACACAAACTCTGGAACAACACATCACATTTAAAATATACATTTCTTGGCTCTTCGGCCACATGTTATATTTACAATACACATCCCTAGTTTGGGGTTTGAAAATGGGGATGTTAAATTCCCCTCCCCCTACAAACTACACTATCCTTAGTGCACATAACTATTGGAACACTGAGAGGGGGGGGGGTGGATCAATATGAGTAATTTATTACCACTTTTAACCACAATGTGTATTTGTAACACATCCTCCCCCCTTAAATACTCTTTTATAGTAGGGCGGGGCATAATAATTATCATTTTTGTTTTCCCTCCAACTATCTCATCTCGAGTCATCTCTAGGGTCCTACCCTAGGGGGAAGCTCCAGTCGTCAACCTTTCCAACATCTGGCATAATCGCCGTCTAACCCATTGGCTGAGGGAATTTTCAACATTCGAGGTTCGTGGACACTTTAACTCGCAATCCTCCTGAAACACAAACTCCAATCTCATGGATCGGACAACCAAGGGGAGTCCTGTAGGATCCATAGATCCATGGTCAAGTTCACTTCATAAATTTGGCTTCAGAAGACTTGGGAGCACTAACACACAATCTCCCCGATGCGCGAACCCTGAAATCATAGATCCGACGGTCAAGGAAGGTCCCGAAAGATCCTTGGATCTATGGTCTGGATCACATCTCAACTTCGGGTTTCAGAAGTTTTAGTTTCACCAACACGTGATTCTCCCGATGTGAGAACTCCAATCTCGCCGATCCAACGATCAAGGTGGGTCACTATAGATCCTTGGATCTATGGTCTAGATCACATCATGACTTTGGTTTTTGGAGGTTTTAGTCACACCAACATGCGATTCTCCCGATCTGCGATTTTTGAACTCATGGTTCAGATGGGTGCAGGGGTTAATTCTTGCGCTCCTTCCCATGGCCAATGACCATGAAAACCCTTGGTTTCCTCTGAACGGATCTCATTTGTTCATCTTTCAAGCAAGGAAATATCTTCCCTTCTGAGACCTTTGCATTACCATTTTCCTGAGGTTTACCCTGAACGGGTTAGGGACTTGGTCCTGGAAACTCACACATCAAGGGGATCTGGGAGAGGTATCCTCTTTAGATGGTTAGTTTTAGGTTGAAACAATATCTTCTATCTCAACTGTGAGACATCTTGTGCCCCGGAAAGCCTTCGGAGTTAAGCTGGGCATACAATCTATCAGTGAAAAGTGTGAGTTCACAAGGGGATGGAAGCATATGCATAACATAACCATTTCACACAGAAGGCGTTTATGAATGCATATGCATATATATATATATATATATATATATATATATATATATATATATATATATATGTATGTATGTATGTATGTATGTATGTATGTATGTATACCTAAGACCAAGAAATCATGTATATATATAAGACCAAGAAATCAATCATCGTTCTAATTCAGCAATTGAAGTAGGGAAAAGACTTATCAGAACCAGTCAACGTGAAGTGACTACTGGAAAGGGTGCCCGTTTCCACCCAACCGTAGGCTCAGTCACTCCAAACAGATTTAACACTAGCCACCTCGAGCTATTCCACGATGCTCTGCAACACAAACAAGGCTAATAAACAAGGCTAGTCCTCCTTTAGTTGTATGATATCCCATTGGAAAGATCTATCTGATGACTACAACATTTGCACAAAATTTCATGATGAAATTTTGCGACTGCAACATACCCCAAAAAACGTCGTTTAGGGCCTCAAAACGGCTCTAGAAGTTCAGGACCCGAAAAACTGCTAAAAATAGTAAATTATCAAAATTGCTAGAAAGTTGTTTTGAGCCAACTAGAAAAGGTGGGTGGCCACCAATATCCACCTGGATCATACACACAATAGTTTATTTGGAGCGGGGAGTCAAGGACCACCTTCGCATAGTATGCTGGTAGGTTCAACACCATTTTCTTGGAACGAAACGTTTGGTAACAACACTTTCTCGTCAGCCGCTTTCCCGACTGGGGGAAACCCCATTTTTGGACAATCTACTCCTGTGTAGGGTACTATTCCTACACAGGGGACAAACCTAGCAGGACCTTGGAATTCAGGGAAAGGATCTGTTCCCTCCTCCAAAATGCTGATTTGGGGTAATTCTTTCCACAATCAATGGAACCCCAGACAAACTACTATGCCTATCCCCATGGGATTGGCATGGGGTAATCCTTCCCAAAGTCCTTCAAATACAATTCATGCCCAATAGTCTATGTCCTATTTGGGAAATCAGCCGATGATGTCTCCACATATGCAAAATCATTATGCTAGCCAGGGCCATGGTTTCTACCAGAATCCGGGCCAACAGCCAAACTTTTCCTGGCAACCTGGTGCCAGTCAAACTCTAGGACCCTTTTTCCCAGGTTATCAGTAGCAACCCAAACTACCTTTCCTGGCGACTTTACACTTGCCAGATTTGACAAGGTTGTTAAATGACCCCATTTGTCATGATCCGTGTTGGCCTCCTATGCTGACGAAGTTTCCTTCGGACATTCCAAAGTTCGAAGCCAAGCCTAATGAAGATCTAGGAGATCATGTGACTACCTTTCAGATTTGGTGCTCATCTAACTCATTGAAAGATGACTCCGTACAGTTGTGATTGTTTCAACATACTCTCATTGGGAGTGCCACGAAATGGTACATTGAGCTCGATCGCTCAAGATACTCTTCTTTTGGTGAATTGGCGATGGATTTCCTTAACCATTTACAGTTACCTGTGAGATATGACGCTGGCACAGAGTTGCTCGCTAATTTTGAACAGACAACAATGGACCATATCTCTGATTACATCCGAGAATGGAGACGCCAGAAGAGTTTAATCAAAGTACCAGTTCCACTAGCATTCCTACTTGAGTGGTTCCTTAAGTCTTTGGTCCCGTAGTTATCCAAAGACGTCATGACATCCATAGTTTTCTCTGAAGAAGATGCCATCATGAGGGCTCAACAGTTTGAGCTCATCTATTCTCAGTCTAGTTTATTATACAACATCTTTCCAGATGCGCCACGTTCAATACTGGATAAAACTGGATAGAGAGTTGGACCGCATGCCGATGGTATTGTTGGTTCAACACAAACCAAGACCGCTGAGCAATTGACAAAGTAGTTGCAACAGTTATCCATACAACACACAACGGCCAGCCAAACTACTACTTTGGCTGCTCCACCTACTCAAACTTTGAAAGTACACACAGTGCAGTCGACTAACCCAAATGCCACCCAGTAGCCTGAAGGGAAGAAAAAACAATGAAAGAAGGGTAAGGGGGATAAAAAACCCAATGATAATGCTGGTGGGGACAACACTAAAAAACAGAAGGCGAGGTATCCTTGCAACTTGTGCATGGAAGACCACCCAACCCATCTTGTCCTCGACTTGCAGAGGCCCAAAAATTTGTCACGCAACAACAACAGGCAGTGTTGATGAACCCATTTCAACATGGGAAAAATCTAACTCAAGCCTCTGCAAGTACGGAAGGGGGCAGCCAAGAAAACTACCCACCTCTGAACAACCCCTCATCCGCGAACGTATATATGGTTAGGGGTGATGCTTTCATATCAATTAGAGTGCACGATTATAGTAAACCAAGCGCTTTTGAGAAGGGTAAAGAAGCTGAACTTCCATCTCTTCCTCTATAGATCGAGAAGATGTTGGGAGAAACAATGACACGCATTCCAAAAGGTGCATTTAAAAAAGCTTCTCATAACCCAAACGCAAGGGCTGCCCAGAACTACTCTGTGGAGGAAGATTTATCACAAACTCCTTGTGCGATGTCTACTTTGGAGGTCCTCCAAAGTTTCCCTTCTCAGAGAAAAGCCTTGTTAACCGCATTGGGCTCTACTAAGACTTGTAATCCGGGTACCATCATGTTAGATACAACTGACTTAAAACCTCATTTTCCTTACCACATAGCATTTTAGATAGTAGTGGCTTACCCCACGAAAATTTTTACATGGAATATCTTCTGCACGGTGGTCGATGAGGGCACCTCGACATGTGTTATGTCATTGGCATGTTGGAAGGCCATTGGCTAGCCCGTTTTGTCTCCATCACCTACTCTCCTCACTTCTTTCGACGGTCGTTTGTTCCGAACACATGGCATCATTCCTTCTTTCCCCGTGCAGTTAGGAGGGAAAATCATGTGTGTCTAAGTAGAGGTAGTCAATGCTCTCCTCGACTATAACCTCTTGTTAGGACGGAGTTGGATTTATGCTATGCAAGCTATGGTTGCTACAGTTTTCCGGGTCTTGTTGTTTCCACACGAGGGCCGGATAGTGACCATCGATCAATTGTCTTTCTCCAGGCCTGACCCAGCTTTGGGGGCATCCACGGTCTTGATGATTGATAATCCTCAACCAGGTGTCATCAACGTAGGAGTTGGTTTGTGCCCATCTTTGATGGGTACCTTCGATTACCCACCTCCAGGGCGATATCAAATTTATATCTAATCACCATAAGGTTGAGATTTTTCAAGTTTTGTCATTCTGCACAACTTACTTTGAGGATCCATGGATTCTTCCTTCCCCATCAGCCACGATGGATGAGACAGGGCACCCGAGCATGTCCATGCCCTTGTCTACCGTGGAAGTAGCATACTCTTTAGTCCAACAAGCTTCAGCTAACACTGATCCGACTCCTGCACAAGTGTTAGATCCACTTCTAGAGCCTATTTGGGCTCAGGGTTCTCTCGCTAATGTCAATTTGTTAGACTTAGTCTTGCCTTATGATGAAGTAGTAATCGAAGCAATGACTAGTCCAGAAAAACCTTGGGAAGATCTTCATCACGGATCATATTTTCTCCCAGAGTTAAACCAAATCGAAGAAGGAGAATTCACCGTGACCATGACAGGAGATCAGCCATGTCCTATTCATCTCTTAGCTACACATGAAATTTATGCTGAGGGAAATATGGTGACTATCGTTGAAAATATACCAATCAACATCTCCCGAAACCCTGGTGTCGTGGAGAATGTCTTCGTCGGAGCGGATTGATCCCCTGAAGAGATTCAAATCTACATGGATCTTTTCAAAGAATTCCGCGACATTTTTTCCTGGTCTTATGAGGAAATGCCAGGTATTGATCCAAAAATAGTTGAACATGAAATCACAACTTATCCTGATGTCAAGCCTGTTCAACAGAAGTTTCGTCTAGTTAACCCCAAGAAAGCAACAGCCATCAAGATTGAGGTTGAGAAATTGCTAAAGGCAGGTTTTATCTATCCTATCCATTTGACTCAATAGGTGTCAAATCCTATGCTAGTCAATAAAAAACAAGGCACGATTCGTGTATGTACTGATTTCCATGATTTGAACAAGGCATGTCCCAAAGATAATTTTCCAACACCATTCATTGACCAGATCATTGATGAATGTGCTGGTTGCGAAGACTTTTCTTTCATGGATGGTTTTTCGGGATATAATCAAACCAAATCAAACCTGAAGACCAACACAAAATGACATTCATTTTTCCGTGGGGTACATTCGCATATCGTAAAATGCCTTTTGGCCTTAAAAATGCTGGCGCCACATTCCAGTGGGCCATGTATTTTTCTTTTCATGACCTCAAGAATATAGTTGAGGCCTACCTAGATGATTTAGCATCCCGATCTTGCAAGAGAATGGATCATCCCACACACCTTAGACTTATCTTCGAACATTGTCGCTACTTTTGGATTCGATTGAATCCAAATAAGTGTAGCTTCTGCGTAACATCAGGACGTTTGTTAGGTTTCATCGTATCAACAACAGGGATCATGGTAGATCCTCTCAAGGTGGAGGCGATAATCCACTTGCCCCCCCCACGCACAATTCTTCAACTTTAGAGTCTACAAGGTAAGGCGAACTTTTTATGACGCTTCATCGCCAACTATGCCGAAATCACCAAGGGCTTTATGCGCCTACTGAAGAAAGACATTCCTTTTTACTGGGATGAAGCCGCTCAATGCTCTTTCGACTCATTAAAACACACCCTCACAACTGTGCCTCTGCTATGACCACCTAACTATAACAAAGATTTCTTATTATATTTGGCTGCCGCAGAGTCAACCATTGGCATGGTTTTAGTTCAGGAAGATGATTTGTTCTTAGAATACGTGATCTATTACCTGAGCCAAGGCCGCGTAGGACCGGAACTTAATTATTCTCATATCGAAAAACTTGCGTTGGCAGCAGTTCATGTTGTTCAACAGTTCCTTCATTATGTTCTATTTCGCAAGACCACCGTCATTGTTGTCATGAATCCATTCTAGTACATGTTGACACGACGGTTTATAGGTAGACAAATCAGTAGATGGACAGTCATCCTCTAGGAATTTGACTTAGACTTTGTTTCAACAAAGTCCAAAAAGTCATTGGTCTTCGTAGAGCTTATTTCGAAACTTTTGGTTGAGTCAGGTGACGTTGTGCCTGAAGAATCGCCTATCCGGGGAGATATGTTTTTGATCACATCTTCAGATCCCTGGTACGGAGATATACTTATCTATCTCCAGACTTTGAAGTGCCCCACTTCTGCTTCTCATGATGAGCATTGGCGTATATGCCATCAGGCTAAGAATTATCTCATACTCAATGATATGTTGTATTGGAGAGGTGTAGATTGCATCTTACGTCGATGTCTCACACATGAGGAGGCAGTCATCGTGCTCAATGATTGCCATACCAGAGCTTGTGGTGGTCATTTGTCTGGGTTGGCAACAACCCAAAAGATTCTACGAGCAGGTTACTTATGGTTGACACTTATCAAATATTGTATAGAATCAGTCAAGAAGTGCCATCCATGCCAAGTCTTCTCTCGGAAGATGAGGGCACATCCCACTCCTATGTTTCCTGTCATCACAGTTGGTCCCTTCACCAAGTGGGGGATTGATTACACTACTTGCAACCCCCTATCAGCAAGGGGGAACCGCTATATCATCGTAGCTGTAGACTACTTCACTAAGTGGGTCGAAGCTATGCCAACGTTTAAAGATGATGGAGAGACTGCAACTCTCTTTTTATTCAACCAGATCATAGCAAGGTTCGGCGTCCCGAGAGAGATTGTTACTAACCATGGCAGTCACTTTCAGAACCAAATGATGATTGAATTAACATCAAAGCTTGGGTTACAGCAAGAGCATTCATCACCCTACTACCCCCAAGCCAATGGGCAGGTGGAGGCTGTAAAAAAAACTCTTAAGACTATTCTACAACGAACTATCAACTCAGCCAAGTCAAATTGGCATTTGATGTTATACTCGACATTATGGACTTACCGAACATCTGTTAAGACTGCAACCGATTTCTCACCTTTTCAACTCATTTACGGGTTGGAGGCAGTCTTGCCCATCAAATGTCAAATCCCATCTCTAAAATTGGTAGTACAATTATTGCCAGACACTTCTCCACTTGAAGAACAGTTAGTACACCTTGAGAAGCTCAATGAGCAGCCTCGTGATGTGGCCCTGGCCAATGAGGCTCACAAACATAAGGTCAAGTGTCATTATGATAGGTTCATTCGTCCTCAGATTTTCTCTGAAGGCAACCTTGTGTTGGTCTATGACCAAGATAAGGACCCCCTGGGGGCAGAAAAATTGAAACCCATGTGGTTCGGACCCTTCATCATAAAAGAGGTATTAAAAAAGGGCACTTTATCATTTGGTTGATTTTGAAGGGAATGCTTTGGTGGATCCTAGAAATGGGCTCTACCTCAAGAAGTATTACTCATAGGCAGGTCACTGTGGGTAACTTTTTGTAACATATGGATAGTCTTTGTACTATTACTTTTTAATTTCTTTTAAGTGTTATGGACGTGTCATTAATGTTATCTTTCGTTAATATGGCAGATGTCAAGTGATTCTGAGGTGTTCATTGGGTATGCAAATGGTGCTAGTTGGTACACTCGGAGGCTTGCCTCCGCAGCTTGGGTAATCTTTACACCTTAGGGCCAGTTGTTATCTTCCGGAGGTATATGCTTAGGTGACACCACAAATAATGTTGTCGAGTATAGTGTAGTTATTGAGTTTCTTCGTGACGCCTTGTCATTGGGTATATCTCATCTCTA
The DNA here is from genome assembly GCA_009831015.1 of Picea engelmannii. NCBI lineage: Eukaryota > Viridiplantae > Streptophyta > Pinopsida > Pinales > Pinaceae > Picea > Picea engelmannii. The sequence goes on along the minus strand of ML781949.1, from coordinate 748,284 downwards.
GATCTATATCGATGCTCAACTGGTTGTGTCACAGCTAAAAATAATATACCGGGTTCATGATCCAAATTTACACCGACGATTCCTTAGGGTATGTCTCTTAGAACGAAATTTTGATTATATTACATATTTTCATGTTCCTAGGATATTAAACCAAATTACAGATACTCTAGCTAATCAAATTTTAGATTGGCATCTTGCACACATATGAAAGAACATTGACATATGCATGTAAATACATTTTTGCACACATGATCCATAAGACATAAAATATCAAAAAACCATATATAACATCATAAAATAACCAGAGTACATAGATGGATGCAAGCACCTCAAAAATGAGACTAATAATGAGTCACAGGGCTTATGCCCTCAAAAAATATATACAACAAGTGCTCGTGGCACGTAAAAAGTCTAAATAGGTTCAGGGCCTATGGGCCCTGTTATAATAGTCCACAGCATGGGCTAAACACCTAAACAATCGGACCCATGTCCGAGGTGCCCCCACTACATGAGGCTGCATGGATGGCGGCAGGTCCTCTATCTTTGCCATCGGGACTGTGTGAGTGAGTGCAGTGAAGTTCCACTCAACTCATCTAAGGACCCTCTCAGCCTCCCCGACTAGGAGGTTCCCTGCTACTATTGCTCCCTCGACGGCGGCAGCTGCGGCTTCTGGCTAAGGAGGATGCCTGTTCCATGCATAATCGGCAGGTCGTATAGGTCCCACATCTTCATGCAACAAACATATACCCGTCAAATACTCTGGCATACAAAAAAATGATATATATAACAAAAATGACATAAAAATTACATATGCAAACAAAAAAAATATAAAGGTGGAGACTTACCCATCTCCCCTCGCTCCTCACCAGGAGGCACGGGTATCTTAGGATATCTAGAAAAATCTATCCCTGCATATGGGTAATCCTCGATCATAGGGATTTGCCATGACATCCACGCAAAGAAGTCATCATCGAAGGACTCATTGGTCCTTCCACCACCCTGTCACGGTAGTAATACTCCCCATCTACACACTACAAGAAAAGAGGCTTGATGTCCTCGTACTACTTCCTGAGGACTAAATCTCAGAACTCTCTCAAAGAAGAATGAACATAAAATTGTCCCGAACCCGAAATTCCTTTGTGTCCACTATTGACAATCTATCAATTGCCTCTTCATGCACTCAAGTAGTGTGGTACTCCAGTTAAAAATCTGTGCATTCAAGCATTGGATAGCACAGTTCATCTGTGCACGAGACGCCTGATGCAAGGCTACTGAACCGATAATCCACCCAATCAATAATAATATCACCTGCAGCGATAGGTTAGTGATCTTACTGATGGGCACCTAAGAGATCACATGGTTAGTCCCAGCCTCACAATGCTCGGATATCAGTTCCGCTATGTTATGCGGTCCCACAGGAAATGTCCTGAAATTGACTGGTTCCCCTCTCCTTGAGAGGCCAATAAAAAACTAGATATCCTCGGTGGTGGGCACCGGTGATTTCCCCTCTAGCATGAAGGCCTGTACATTAGGGTGCTAGTAGTCAATCAAGGCATTCAGTAGCCTTGGTTGCGCTTGCATAAATGGACACGGGAAGAACTTCAGTAAACCACATTACATCAACACGGCCACGACATTTGGATCTCTCGCAACCAACTCACTGATTGCTTCATGCTCCCATTCCCTCCACTGGACATACATCCTACCAACACAACAAAGTTTAGGAGGGTCAGTACTTGCCCTTTAGTTCCTTTTTTTTCTACAAAAGGGGGGTCCACGCGAGCTGTAGAGGTGACAGTCACGTGTACACGTGGGCAACCTTTAATCTACCCGAGTGTACACGTGGCCTGTCCAGAGACAATCCACGTGTACCTAGGGCCGACCTTTTAAAGGTCGACGCCCACCCAAAAAATGAAAGCAAATGCAAAATTGAAGAATTGAATAGCTAGATAAGGGAGTTTATACTTACTTGGTCCAAGCGGAAGTTTGTTTCATCCACTGTAGCTCCCGGAATCACTGTTTTTAGCAAAGGGGGTCTTTTGGCTCCAGAGTCAATTTCCAAATTAGCAATGGTGATAATGAGCTACCAGCTTCTATTTATAGACTTTTTGGCCTCCCTTATCAATTTCTTTATACCAAAAACCATTTAGAGTGATTCAGGAGTTATATGGGAGGGATTTGATCGGGTATTGGGACATTGTTTTTGAGTTTTGAGAAACTTTTGATGGTCCATGAAATTTTTTCCAAGAATCAACTTGAGCATATAGGTTAGGTTACTACCTCAACTTTTGCATCTCTTTGTCTTTTTCCTCTGCCATAGGATCGATCCCATCAGGTTGTGACATGGAACCATCATATCTTCTTTAGAAGTGTCGCAACTTGGCAGTAGAGCTTACTAGAACATGGATGCCCTAGGTAGGTCCTAGTTGCATTATGATGTCCATGCCATCTCTAAAACACTATAGGCTCGGGAGTCCTTATAGTCTTTCCTGAATATGAGTTTGAGCCTCATTTGCATGATTCTTCTTCGCTCTTTGTCTCACCCTCAGGACTCCCAAAAAATAATGGGTCTCCTTTTAATCCCTTTTCAGACCCTCTAAACATGAAAATATTGTCGAGCAATCTTGTGGCCTTTCACGCTCGTTAAATTGAAATTTGAAGTCACGTCTATCCGGTGGTAGTTTACCCCTTTTTTCGGTCCAGACTGTCAATTGTACGAACAAAGGTATACTCTATAGAACTTCCGTTTTTTAGAAGAGTACTCTCAAGTATACTTTTATCCCTTTTTCAGGCCTAAGGGACTAAACTTACGAAAAAGAAACCCCCACAGAGTCCATAGTTAAGCTCTTTTCAGACTCCCTAAAATTGAAAAGATCGCCGAGTGACCTTATTCTTTCACACTTGTTAAATTGGTCCAGAAGAATATTCCTGACGGAGTCCATAGTTAAGCTTTTTTCAGACTCCTTAAAAGTGAAAAAATGGTTGAGTGATCTTGTCCTTGTCACACTCATTAAAATGGTTTTGAATCAACGTCTAATCGGTGTTAGTTTACCCCTTTTTCGAACCGAATAGACTATCTTCGAAAAAGGTACCCCAATGGAGTCTCCTTTTATGTTTTTTCAGACTCTCTAAATATGAAAAACCACTGAGCTTACCTTCTTTGGGCTCGTGAAACTTACATCGAAGGACGTTACTATTGTGTGTTTTATCAACCACATTTGCATACCTTATCCATCAGCCTTGTGACAGTTTGCTTCTGTGTCTTAACACCTTTGGTCGTCGGAGGATTTTTCCAGAGTATCATTTTACTAGAACATCAGTCTTGTCCTTGTGTCTTGAGCTTGTATGTTTTCAATACTCGTTCCTCCATTGTAACGTAATCTTCCTTTATTCTTTTTTCCACAATTATCGAAAAGAACAAAAAAAATCAAATATACCCCAAAAAGAGGAAGGGAAAAGTATTTTCTTTATTGGCAGCATAATGAGTCGCCCTTGGATAAAGCACATCTGTTTGTTTGTTCATCAGACTATGGGATGTAGTACGACCTTAGGAATCTTTTCTAGCTATATAGAGTTGTGTCCTCCACCGTTTGGTTATTCTTCCAAACATATGGAGAGTTTGCGTTGCCTCCTGCTTCGTAGACTTATGATTAACATACATGTTTCCTGAGTCTCATCACTTGTCGTGATATTGTCCAAGGGAAGTTTGTCACTAAGCATGAGTTGGCCCCTCTACAATATGTCTCTTGTCCGCATATCCGACCATCTTGAACGTCCAATCAAGTCCTTGTTCGAAATCACTGAAGCCTTCAGTCCGATCATCAAGATTATCAAGTCCATGACCGACGAGCCATCGAATACCTCTGGGTAGTGCATTTGTACACACATATTACACTCCTACCCAATTTTTGAAGATTTTGAAGTTGTTGCTCGAGCTCTAAAGATCTCATCTCTAGCCATCAAGCCGAATCAACTTCTAAAAGATGGATACTCTATATGTATATCTTTCTGATTTCGAGATGTACCTCCACTGTGTATTGTTCGCGGATACTCTTTATAGTTATTTGACATGGATCTACAATGTATTTGATTGGTAGCCATGGTTCTATTATATCCCGAGCATGGGTATGCTCGCCTCGGTGAGACATTTGTTATTTTGTAGACGACACCTCCTGGTTCCTGATCCTTGGGCTCAATCGTTCGGCACATCAGTAAAGATTGGTAATGCATTTCAGCCATCAGATGCTCTTCTGACCTCACACATTAGGGGGCATCTGTTATAACCCTAAATTGCACCACACATGCTTACCTGGCATCAGGCCAACTCATATCCTTTCTTTGCCAAAAACACTGCTGAACAACTCTTTGAAGATCCTCTTGCATAAAGGCCCATGCGCCCTAACCCATTACTGCAAGTGTGTACATGCTGGTTGACCCAAAATAGCCCGCGTGGACCGAAAAAAGCATGAAAAAAGGAAAGTTGTCGACAGAACAAGAATCTATGGGTGAGTTAACTGAAACTCCCAGCCATGCATGGCCAAGGGTTCGTCCAAATACCTAGCTCCTTCTAGCCTATAAAAAAAGGGGTAGGGGTACCATTTGGAAAGAGGAAAAATATAGCAAAGAAACTCTGCCCATTTAGGTATTCCATTGTCCCAACCCTTTATCCTTTCCTAATGCCAAAGGAGATTTAAAGCAAAGCAGTTGAAGGATAGAAGAAGAGGATCCCATGATCAGGTTCAAGGAGCAGTGGCCGGTCTCAACTTTTTTAAGTTGACTCATTTTAAGTAATAAAGAGAATGCTTTTCCCGTCCCAATTCATGAACTTTTTATTATTTGATTAGTTTATGTTTGATTTCTAACCCGTGAGTATATAAGTAGTATGCATGCATAGTTGTTGCTCGTCTTGAATGCAGGTCATCTTTGGAAGGAGTATTGTGAACAAGTAATCAAGCACAACGGAGGATCGACATCAAACACCGGTAACGAGGTAGGTTGATCTTTCCATGCATTTACTAAGAAAAGGGGATTTAAATCTAGGGATGAAGGTAGAAAGTAATTTCTATTCGGTCATATCTGCATGCAAAGTCTGAACTCTATTTGCTAGTCCGTAGGGTGTTTTTCCCCAACAACAATTCCCATCATATTCATGAAGGAGATATTCAAACTACATGGCATGCCTAAGGAGATTGTGTCTGATAAAGACACAAAATTTACTTCAAACTTTTTGAAATCCTTGATGGTTGGTCTGGAGACCAAATTACTATTTAGCACAACCTATCATCCTCAAACCAATGGACAGATGGAAAGAGTGAACCAAATATTAGAAGACATGCTAAGGATGCATGTAATTCATCAACCTAAAAAGTGGGAACATTATCTGCCACTGGTGGAATTTGCCTACAACAAAAACTACCAAGAATCACTAAAGATGATCCCTTTTGAAGTCCTCTATGGTAGGTCGTGCAACACTCCAGTCAGCTGGAGTAATCCCATGAATAGAATTACAATTGGACCTGACATGTTGAAAGAAATGGAACAACAAGTGATTCAGATAAATCAAAATCTGAAAATCGCTCATAATATATAGAAAAGTTATGATGACAGAAAGAGAACCCCCAGAAAATTCAAGACAGGAGACCACGTCTATCTCAGAGTTAGGCCCAAGAAGAGTTCCTTGAGGATGGGATCTTGTGCCAAGTTGGCACCTCAGTATTTTGGACCCTTTGAAGTTCTATATAGAGTGGGACATGTAGCCTATAGGCTAGAACTCCCTCCCACAGTAAAAGCACATAATGCTTTCCATGTTTCATTGTTGAAGAAATATGTACATGATTCTAATCATATAATTGACTAGTCTATGATCCATGTGGAACCGGAGGGAGAATTCCTGCCAGAGTCTCAATGCATACTAGACAGGGAGGAAACCCCACTTAGGAACCAAACCATTTCACAGGTCAAGGTGAAGTGGAAACACTTTGGCCTAGATGAGGCCACATGGGAAATGGAGGATGTAATGAGATAGGCATATCCATTTTTGTTCACTTCTATACATACAGGACATGTTAATAGATAGAGCATCGAGGATGATGTTCCTTTAAGGGGGAGGGAATTGTAACACCCTGTTTCCCCTAGTTTGTAAATATAACTATAAATGTCCAAGCGACTATGGAAAACTTTATATGTGTGAATATTGATTTGATGGACCTTTGTTTGGAAGGTAAACGAATGTGAACCTAACTATTTACTAAGAAAATGGACAAGTGTTGAATGACTACTAGAAGGGGGGTGTACTTAGAAAGGCCATGAATGCTATATGAAGAGAGGGTGAAGGGGACCAGGAATGATTGTGTTAACCATAACCAAACCAGTGCTTATTGGATTTAATTTCTTAGGACCATAATCATCCTCTGACCCAGAAATGAATTACAATTAGGCTGGTGGGTGGGAATACCTCCTCAAGATTTAATGAGGGGATGGGGCATAACACTCATCCATAAGGATTCCAGACCTGATCGCGGAATGGGAATTCAAGCCACACACAACCTTGATGAAAGAGGCAAGAAAGGAAGGTGTGGCAAGTAGAGGAAACATGCCTGTGCAGAGTGCGGAGACGGGAAGTGAATCTCGGGGATTCAAGGAAGAATGGAAAACTAAGAATTATGGATACAGGAAATGGTAGAGAAGGTTATGATACTGATCCAAGTGGATATCGGTGGCCACCCACCTTTTCCAGTTGGCTCAAAACAACTTTCTAGCAATTTTGATAATTTACTATTTTTAGCAGTTTTTTGGGTCCTGAACTTCTGGAGCCATTTTGAGGCCCTAAATGACGTTTTTTGGGGTATGTAAGATGAAATTTTGCGACTGCAACATACCTCAGAAAACATCGTTTAGGGCCTCAAAACGGCTCCAGAAGTTCAGGACCCGAAAAACTGCTAAAAAATAGTAAATTATCAAAATTGTTAGGAAGTTGTTTTGAGCCAATTGGAAAAGGTAGGTGGCCACCGATATCCACCTGGATCAGTGTAGGTTTCCTAGCGGATTGCTGATGCGAACCACCGAGTGAAGGGGACGAAGGAGGGATATGCCCTCCTGCATAAGGAAAAGCGTTAAAAGGGACAGGAGTGCCTCCCATGTGACCTTGCAGAGGAGCCCTAGAGCTCCCTGCCCCTAGACCCAAAGTCTGTAAAGTGGAGTAAGAAAGTACAGGACTTGTACCCGAACTAGGCATACCGTATGAGAATGGAGGGCATGTCGCACTAAGTGTGAAAGGGGTTGTGGCCACCACCAAAGATGGGTTCAGACCACTGTGCGAAGTAGTTGTGTTCGAGACAATGGTGGCTCGTACCGATGACGGTAAGTTAGGAGATGATGACTCTCCTGTGGTGACAACCATGGTGGGAATTGAAGAATTCCCATAAGGTGTAACAACATTTGTTTCCATTGCGATACTGTCTGGCGCTCATGAAATTGAATTGGTACAATAAAAGGTGTCAATAAATCAGTGGTTTGGGTTTCAACCAAGCTAAGAGTGGTTGCTTCAAGGTCCAAAATGGTCGATTCCTCTAGGGGTTGTTCGCGCGTAATGGTTTGTAACCCGGTCGCTTCAAAAGACCCTTGTTGGTCTAGCTTCCACCTTAATGGTGGTGGGGGTGGCTCCAGTGTAACCAGTGGCAGGACAAGAGGCCATCGTGACCGACGGAGCTCAGGATACTCCACTGTGTGAGAAGATCCAAGACACTCTAAGGTAGTCTAAATGCTCAAAAGTAACACACACTAAGAAAAAAATCCCTAGAAGATAAGACAAGCAAACACTAAATTAATTGGAAGAACAGTTACAACAGCCAACACTAGAGCAACTTACCGGTGCAAGTGCAACTCTAACACGGAAGCACCCTCTGGGTATATTATCCAAATCATGGCTCAATGTCTATCCTAGGTACCGCGGTATACCCCCGCAGTCACCTGTGTATGTCCCTAACAAATATTGGCAACTAGGTTGCCAGCACATGAAAAATCACTAGGCGGGTACAGTCGAAAGTTGGGTACACCACAATGAGCAGGGTATCAAGCCTGAAACCTGTCAAGGGTACCTAGAGAAAATGGTCCAGAAGAAAAATGAGGACCTCGAACAGATTCGAGACCTATGAAGCCCCTTATATGTGTTCTCTACTACGATTGATCCGGCTTTGGAGGGGTTATCTCCGCTACCTTTCTGCACGCGACCTCGTGTTTATCCCTTATGTTAGAGGGGGGTCCCAGATAACTTCCACGAAACTAGACTTAGACACTCCTTATCTCAGACTCCAATGTTTGATTTTAAATGGCCTTGAAGAGTTTCCTCTCCAACCTAATCCAAGGCCCTAGTCCTGAACTAGTTTGTGAACCCTACAAACATAAAAGTCTAGTAGATTTTAAATTTAGCGTTACTTTTATGGATTTGTTTTACATCAAGGGATATGAGGGTGAAACTGATGATGTGTAAAAGATGAAAGCAAAAAATGAATAAAAAAGATGGAAACAAAACTTTTACTGAATGCAAAATTTCAACAAATTTTCAAAATAAAGATTTTTTAGGTTTTCTAAGATTTTGGACAACAAACTCAAAGGAATTTCACTCGACTACGAGCTACTTATGATCTAAGTGAACTGCAAAAAATTATGAAATGAAAGACTTTTCCCTAGCTAATGATGCAGAAACACACTCTTCAACCAAAGAAGAAAATGAAAAGAGATTTTTCTTTATTTAAGTGCTAGTAAAGCAAAAAAGGGAAAATACCGACAAGAAAAAAACCAAGAAAAACAATTCTAGCTTAAAGCGCAGATCGCAAAGAATCAGATTAAAAAATCACACAATAGCAATTGTAAGAACAATGACTCTCACACTTGTCTAAAAACTGTAAAAAAAAATTATTTTTTATTTTTCTGAGAACGTTTTAAATGAGAAAAAGCAAGCTAAGGGTAAAAATAATCCTAAGATAATGATTGTTCAAAAAGAGATTCAAACACCCGAGAGGAATACTTCTTATCAAAGGAGAGGATGACTGCCTCACCCTTAACAAAAAGTAGCCTGTACAAGCACGCGACTGTCACTCAAACAACACGCGTACGAACGCGCGCTGAACAGCAACAGAGGGCGTGTACACATGGGTTGACCTTGTACAGGCCGCGTGTATATCTAAACTCTAAGAAAAAAAATGAAAAAAGACAGACCAAACCAGGAAGAGACCACTAATATTGATAACCAGGATCCCTTGAAGGCTTGGATACTCTTTCTAACAGAAAAACAAATAATGCAAGGAAAAATAATAAGGCAAAAACAATATGAGATAGGACTGTTAGCAAACAAGACTTAGACAGAATTCCAGAAAACCCCCTAAGAATGTGTGATCCTGACAGGGAAGAGGAGGAGTGCCTTTGAGGTTCTCTGAACTCTACACGCTATTGCTACCTCTACAACTAGCATTCACATGTGGGCTGTAAGAGGATAGGGCTCGGGTACATGCGTGCAGGCCTTGTGCAGGCCGCGTGTACCTCTGTGGGTCCAAAAAAACATAGTCAAGCAAAAGTCAGGGAAATATGGTATAGAAAACCAGACTCCCTTCTAGCTCAGACCTTACAGAAACTAAAAGAAAAGACAACCAAGAAAAACTAGTCTTTAAACTACCCAAAACTAAATAAAATTCTAGGAACCCTAGAGATTCTCCCCAGTACGATCGCCAATTCTGTTGTTGGGGAAAAACACCCTATGAACTAGCAAATAGAGTTCAAACTTTGCATGCAGATATGACCGAATAGAAATTACTTTCTACCTTCATCCCTAGATTTAAATCCCCCTTTCTTAGTAAATGCATGGAAAGATCAACCTACCTTGTCACCGACGTTTGATGTTGATCCTCCGTTGTGCTTGATTACTTGTTCGCAATACTCATTCCAAAGCTGACCTGCATTCAAGACGAGAAACAACTATGCATGCATACTACTTATATACTCATGGGTTAGAAATCAAACATAAACTAATCAAATCATAAAAAAGTTCATGAATTGGGATGGAAAAAGAATCCTCTTTATTACTTAAAATGAGTCAACTTACAAAAGTTGAGACTGACCACCGCTCCTTGAACCTGATCCTAGGGTCCTCTTCTTCTTTCCTTCAACTGCTTTGCTTTAAATCTCCTTTGGCATTAGGAAAGGCTAAAGGGTTGGGACAATGGAATACGTAAATGGGCAGAGTTTCTTTGCTATATTTTTTCTCTTTCCAAATGGTACCCCTACCCCTTCTTTTATAGGCTAGAAGGAGCTAGGTATTTGGACGAACCCTCGGCCATGCATGGCCAGGAGTTTCAGTTAACTCACCCATAGCTTTTTGTTCCATCGATAACTTTCCTTTTTTCATGCTTTTGTTGGTCCACGCGGGCTGTTTTGGGTCAGCCAGCATGTACACGCATGCAGTAATGGGTTAGGGCGTGTGGGCCTTTATGCAAGAGGATTTTCAAAGAGTTGTTTAGCAGTGCTTTTGGCAAAGAATGGATATGAGTTGGCCTGATGCCAGGTAAGCATGTCTGGTGCAATTTAGGATTATAACAAGAATATCTATTGCCTTGCAAGTCGATTTTACAGGAATAAAATGAGCAGACTTTCTCAATTATCCACTACTGCCATGATGGCATCATTTTGTTTGGCCGTTGTTGGTAATTTAGTGATGAAATCCATGGAGATGGTTTCCCATTTCCATTCCAGAATTGGTAGAGGTTGTAATAATCCTGTTGGGTGGTGGTGTTTTTTCTTAACTTGATGGCATTCTAGACATTTAGCTAAATACTAAGCTATGTCTTTCTTCAATCTAGGCCAATAGAATTGTTTCCTGGTGGTTGTGACCATCTTCTGATAGACCGAATGGCCGGTGTATGGTCTCTTGTGCATTTCATCCATTATGAACCTCTTCAAGTCATTGCAACTTGGAATATATAGCCTATTTTGGTAAGTCAACAGACCTCCATCTAGCATCTGGTAGCCTTCATACTTTAGCCTGGCAGGTTCTTGCTCCACGAGGTATGAGGTCACGGTTTGGAAGAATGCATCTGTTTCTTGTGCATTCCTAACTCTTTCCCTGACATTCGTTTTGTAGGTGCTCATCGCTTCCAGGTGAATTGTTTTCATACTTCTGCTAAGGGAATTAGCCACCCTATTTTCCTTCCCTTTGATATGTTTGATTTCAAAATCAAACTCGCTAAAGAGGGCCATCCACCAAGATTCTCTAGCATTGAGTTGTGGTTGGTCAAACATGTGCCTCAATCCCCATTGGTGTGTCATAAGTACAAATTTCCTACCCAGGAGGTAATTCCTCCACATTTTCAAAGCGTGCACTATGGTGGCCAACTCTAGATCACGGGTCACATAGTTGACTTCATGCTCATTCAATTTTCGGGATTCATAGCAAACTACGCTTCCTTCTTGCATAAGGACTCCTTCGAGTCCTTCCTTGCAGGCGTCTGTACACATGAGGAAGTCCTTATTGGGATCGACAATCTTCAGCACGAGTGCATGGGTTAGAATTTGTTTTAGTGTCTGAAACCTTTCTTCACATTTCAATGTCTAAATGAATTTAACCCCCTTCCTCTGGAGGGTAGTGATTGGACAACCAATCTTGGAAAACCCTTTTATAAATCTCCTATAGTATCTTGCTAAATCCATAAAGAATCTAATATCTGAAACATCCTTTGGGGTAGGCCATTCCATGATGGATCTGATCTTTTCAAGGTCTACTGCTACCCCTTCTTCAGATATGACATGGCCCAAGTAATGTATTTGATTCTGGAAAAAGTGAGACTTGATAAATTTGGTGTAGAGATGATGCTGTGTTGGCACTTGAAGTACAAGTCTAAGATGTTCCTCATGTTACTCTCTATTCCTCGAGTAGATTAGGATATCATAAATAAAAACCAATACAAATTTGTCTAGGAATTTGTTGAGTACATTGCTCATCAAGCACATAAAAGTGGCAGGGGCATTGGTTAATCCAAATGGTACAACCACAAATTCGTAGTGACCATATCTTGTCCTGAAGGTGGTTTTGTAGATGTCTTCTTCCTTAATTTAGACTTGATGGTACCTAGATCTCAAGTCAATCTTTGAGAAAATGGAAGCACCCCCCAATTGATTGAACAAATCATCAATTCTGGGTAAGGGGTATTTGTTCTTTATGGTTACCTTATTGAGTTGTCTATAATCTATGCACAGCCGGAGTGTACCATATTTATTATTCACAAACAAGACTAGTGCTCCCCATGGAGACAAGCTCAGATGGATATAGCCTTTTTCCATCATTTCCTTTAGCTGTATTTTGAGCTCAACTAGCTCGGGTGTACTCATCCTATAGGGTGTCCTAGATATTGGCATTGCTCCTGGTGTGAGTTCTATTGAGAAGTCAATGTCCCTTCTTGGAGCCAGACCTGATACCTTTTCTGGAAACACATATCTATAGTCTCTTAGTATGGGATGGTATTCTAGGCTTGGTCTATCATCTTCAATAGGTTCCGACATTTGTATTGCATATAGAGAACATCCCTTTCTGCAATACTTTTTCATTTGAACGGACGATATCCATCTCATCGAGACAATTTTCTGGATCCCTTTGAGGGTTATCCTTCTCCCATCTTCATTTACACATTCTAGGGTTTTATGATAACAATCCAACTTAGTTTTATATGTATCTAGCTAGTCCATAACAATCAACAGATCATACGATCCTAGGGGTAGTATGTTAAGGGTAGCTTGGGTGGGCAATCCGTCTAAAGTGAATTGGAAAGCTGGTATGGCCTCCGCTATTTTTTTTTTGGGTGCCAGTGGCTAATTGTACCAACCATGGATTATCATGTTTATGTGGCTACAATTTACACTTATCAACAGTCTCAGGGGCCACATAACTCAAATTTGATCCAGGGTCAATTAAAATAGAGACTAGATGGTTGACGATCATACCTTCCATCTCCACCACTGAGGCTTGGTGTTCGGCTTGTTTATTATCCATGGCTACATAAATTTGTGGCATACTCCTGGACACGTCATTGACGGTGGTAGCTTCTTAGACATTATAAAATCTCCTACTGTTCTGTTTTCTATTCAGATAGTCCCTTAGTAGATGTTCTTCTCCACAAGCCCAACATTTCAAGGGTTCTTTCTTTGGGTTGTCAGTATTTCCTAGGTTGATCCAAAAGGATTATTTTCACTCTGGGGGGGGGAATTCTGCTGGTGTACACTTCGGGTAGGAAAGCTCGTCCTTGAATCCTTCTTATAGTTTTTAAATCTTGGGGATTTGAACCCCTTTTTCTGGAACCCCGAACTATTCTTCTGCTTCCAGCCCTCGTGAGGTTTTGTTTGAGGCCCAAACTGTTCATAACAATATCTTTCCTTCGGAATGGTGTCTTCTAGGGTCTTTGGCTCATCAAACTCAATTTTTTTCTGGTAGGTCTTAGGTAACTCGCTGATGAATCATTGTACCTTTGACTTTTCTTCTTTTATGTAGGGTACATGCCTCAACAACTCAAGGAATATGTTGACCTATTCCTCTATGGTGAGTTGTTCGAGCTTGAGTTCATAGAAATCTTTAGTCTTCTCATTGAAATATTTTTCCGACAGATACATCTTCCTGAAGTGTTTCTCAAACCGTTTCCAGGATAGTTCCTCTTCATGGATTCCTTTCACATTCTTAAGGTCTTCCCACCAAATGGAAGCCTTTCCATTCAGGTTGAAAGTGGCTACTTGGGGCTTCAAGTTTTCAGAGAAATCATGGACTCTGAATTACTTCTTTAGTCCAAGCAGCCAGGCCTTCGCCTCTTCTCCTTTCTTAATCTCACCATCGAAAGAGGGTGGTTTGGCCTTCTTGAATTCTTCGAGATTATGACTTTTGGAATGATTTTGTTTCTTCCTTTTTCTTTGAGAGTGTGAACTAGTTCTACTACTAGAATATCCCTCTAAGTTGCCAGTTTCCTTCCCAGAGGATTCCTCCAACGCTTTTCCCCTATCCCCAGGTTGAAACTTTCTTGAGGTACCCCTCCCAGTGTGTCCACTTAAAGGACCACATTTTTGTATCTCAAGTGGACTTCAACTCCTCTTTGTCTGTCGTCGGTCCACATGAATGGTGTCAGTTCCATGCTGTAGTTGTCTTTGTATGTCGGATAAACTCTGTAGCAAGACTATGTTAATTTCTGTTTGATTCTCTTTCTCTTTTATTAGTCTCTCATTGTCGGCCTTGCAGCTTTGTAATTCAGCGATGAGACTCCTCACAATCTCATCCAGATTCAGAGGGGTCTCTATCGCCCTCCTCTCGTCAGAATCTTTGTCTCTATTGTGGGAGCCATCCCCCACTTTGTGGCACGTCACCATTCTATATGATTGCAGTTTCCCGTGGTTGATTGACCACTTGAGTGCAAACAAAACACTTTCTATTAGCTAACATTATATTAGTTCATAAACAACACATAATTCATATTTCTTAAATACATACACACACAACAATAAGCTATCATTCTTTTCTATAATAAGCATTTAACCAGAATTTTTAGGAAGGGAGTAAGGTAGGGTGTCTCCCTTTAATGTGGTTTTTACGCAGCTCATCCATGAGCCCAAACAGGCCAAGTGTTGTAACCATGCTCTGATACCAGTTTGTAACACATCCGCCCCCCTTAAATAGTCTTTTATAGTAGGGCAGGGAATAATAATTATCATTTTTGTTTCCCCTCCAACTATCTCATATTGAGTAATCTCTAGGGTCCTACCTAAGGGGGAAGGTCCAATCATCAACCTTTCCAACATCTGGCATAGTCATCATTTAACCCATTGGCTGAGGGAAGTTTTAGTGTTCGGGGTTCATGGCTACTTTAACTCGCAATCCTCCCGAAACAAAAACTCCAATCTCATGGATCGGACGACCAAGGGGAGTCCCGCAGGATCCATAGATCCATGGTCCAGGTCACTTCGTGAATTTGGCTTCAGAAGACTTGGGAGCACTAAAACACAATCTCCTTGATGCATGAACTCCAAACTCGTAGATTCGACGATCAAGGAGGGTCCCTAAAGATCCTTGGATCTACAGTCCAGATCACATGGCAACTTTGGGTTTCAGAAGTTTTAGTTGCACCAACGCGTGATTCTCCTGATGTGCGAACTCTGATCTCGCCGATCCGATGGTCAAGGTGGGTCCTGATAGATCCTTGGATCTATGTTCTAGATCACATCGCGACTTCAATTTTCAGAGGTTTTAGTCGCACCAACGTGCGATTCTCCCGATGTGCGATTTCCAAAATCATGGTTCAGATGGGTGTAGGGGTTAATTCCTGCACTCCTTCCCATGGCCGATGATCATGACAACCCTTGGTTTCCTTCGAATAGATCTCACCCATTCATCTTTCAGGCAAGGAAATATCTTCCCTTCCGAGACCTTCACATTACCATTTTCCTGAGCTTTACCCTGAACGAGTTAGGGACTTGGGTCTAGAAAATCACACGGCAAGGGGGTCTGGGACAGGTATCCTCTTCAGATGGTTAGTTTCAGGTCGACACGATATCTTCAATCTCGATCGTCATATGTCTTTTGCCCTAGAAAGCCTCTAGAGTTAAGCTGGGCATATAGTTTATCAACGAGAAGTGTGAGTTCACAAGGGGATGGAAGCATACACATAACATAACCATTTCACACAGAAGGCATTTATGAATGAATATATATATATATATATAAGACCAGGAAATCTTTCATCATTCTAATTCAACAATTGAAGCAGGGCAAAGACTTATCAGAACCAGTCAACGTGAAGTGACTACTAAAAAGGGTGCCCGTTTCCACCCAACCATAGGCTTAGTCACTCCAAACAGATTTACCACTAGCCACCCTTGAGCTAGACCATGATGCTCTGCAACACAAACTTTTCTTCTCGCTCAACCACAATAGGGACATAAGTTACTCTCCTCTTCCCACAGGATCTTGGAAATGGTTTACACGATACCAAGAAAGGAGGACTAGCCTAGTTTATCAGCTTGTATCATAACCTTCTTTGCCATTTCCTGTATCCAAAATGCTTAGTTTTCCATTCTTCCTTGAATCCTCGAGATTCACTTCCCATATCTGCACTATGTGTAGACGTGTTTCCTCTACCCACCACACCTTCCTTTCTCGCCTCTTTCAGCAAGGTCGCTTGTGGCTCGAATTCCCAGTCCACGGTCAGGTTTGGAAGCCTTACAGATGAGTTCTATGCCCCATCCCCTCATTAACTCTTGAGGAGGTCTTCCCACCCACCAGCCTGTCTGTAATTCATTTATGGGTTAGAGTATGGTTCTGGTCCTGAGCAATTAAATCCAGTAAGCATTGGTTTGGTGGAGGTTAACACAACCATTCCTGGTCCCCTTCACCCTCTCTTCGTATAACATTCGTGGTCTTTCTAAGTACACCCCCTTCCAATAATCATGCAACACTTGCCCATTTTCTTAGTAAATAGTTAGGTTCACATTCGTTTACCTTTCAAACAAAGCTCCATCGAATCAATATTCACACATATAAAGTTTGCCATAGTCTCTTGGCCATTTATAGTTATATTCACAAACTGGGGGAAACAAGGTGTTACACTATTCTTTAAATTTATGAGGAGTGTTCAATAATTTAACATTATCATTTAATGTATAATCAATAGTATAAATCAACCATGAACAATAATCAACCACAAATACAAAGTACACTAGAATTTGACGTGGAAACCCAATGCAAGAGAAAAACACATAATCATTTTATTATATGTTAGAAGAAATACATTCATAGGAAACACCAACTTCCTTGTTTTCCAACTATGACTGGAAGGAGGCTCCAACCCCCTTGTTTTTAGGCTCCAACTTGAAGGAAGCTCCAACTCCCCAATTCTCTGCACCAACCAGAAAGAGGCTACAACCCCCTTTCCGTGCCCCGTCCAACCACCCAAAAATATAAAAGTATACAACTTGTCACTACCACTGAATCAATCAACCTATTACTGATCTGTCACTGTCACTACTGCTATACTTCATCAACTCCACTCAAACCCTTATGTCTCAAACCCTCATACCAATATCCACAAGAATGTCTCCCAAATAAAATACTCGTGAATTACTAAGAAATTTCTGTGCTGGACTATTGTAGAATATATACCCTAACATACACAGTGAACCATTCCTCTCAAATTGTAGCTGACTTGATGGATTTGATCTTTTGAAATTCAGTTTCCTCAACATATCCACACCCTATACTTTGTAAAATCACGGATGTCCATGCTCTGTCCCAGTATGGCTAGTGGATGTCTGCGCCCTACTTCCTCTCCTAGTCATGGATTTATTTTCTTCTCTATGCATTTGTGTCTTCCTTCACTGAACCTTGTGGATGTCTGTGCTCTTCCTTCACTGCAAATCAAGGATGTCCACTCTCTTCCTTCACTACAACTCATAGATATCCTCAGGAAAAACCTAGAACAATAAGCTCAACTTTGTCCCTTCATCTCCTGCAACTTCTCTCTTCACTGAGCTTCATTGCCTCAGACTCACTACTTCAGATATGTCAATAGTACCTACCCATAACACTTTACAACATAGATATTCAATGTGCTCAATAGGTGTTAATAGGAGTTTCTTGAAGTCTTATTTATACTTTTCAAGTGACTTCCTTTAGGGGCTAGCTTGTAACTGTTTTACCCCTTTTCCTTATTTTAGGGCGAACCCACACTCTCTTGTTGCAACCAATTCACCCTTAATTAAATTCTTGTTGTTGTTGGATTACTAAGAGGGGGGATGAATTAGTAATAGCGTAATTATAATCCTTTTTCTTCAAATGTTATATCAATGTAGAATTATTATCCAATAATAAGCAGTAATAAATAAACAATCACACACATACACAGTACACCAGTGTTTTACGTGGAAACCCAAATCAGGAGAAAGCCACATAATGATTTTTCTTATATGTCTTGAAGAATTACATTCATTGGAAGCACCAAATTCCTTTCTTTTCCAACTGCAACTAGAAGGAGGCTCCAACCCCCTAGTTTCTCAGGCTACAACCTAAGGGAAGCTCCAACTCCCCAATTCTTTGGCTACAACTAGAAGGAGGCTACAACCCCCTGTGTTCTTCGGCTACAATAGAAAGTTGGCTACAACCACCTGTCCTTGCCCCATCCAATTGCCCTGAAGTAGAAGTAGAATGATGGAACCATTGTCACACTATCACTATGAGATATACCGATGTAAACCTGTACCAATAAATCTGAACCATGCATCAAGTTGTACCTCAACCTGTAATCAACCTGTACCATAAAAACGTGCATCAACCATGCACCAACTTGTACCAAACAACCTGTAATGAACTTGTACCATAAATAAGTGCATCCAACCATGTACCATGTATGTACCAATCATGTGTCAACTACTCATCAATATGTACCAACATCATCAACTATACACCTCATGTATGTGCCAACTCATCAACTACTTGTCTCAACCATGTACCTCAACCAAAATCCTTCATCATTTTCATCATCCAAATCTGATTTGTAGCTTTGTAATAGACCTAGTGTATATGATCACATTCCTACAAACGTTCCTTAACTTTAACAACAAGAGACTAGCATTTTCATCAAACTTTTCTTTAGTCTCACAAGACTAGTTTTGGATTAGTCAACAACCCTAACTTGAAATAATCACAACTTTGTACCTGTAATGAATAAATATCTGAAACTGATACACAATGTTCTTCAGTGTGTTTTCTACAATTCCTCTAGGTGTCACTACTTGGAACCTCTTAGAAAATGAGTTATAGCAAAAATGGCACACCTTGCTGAATTCTGGTTTATTCTAGAGAGCGACCTTGTAGAGCGTGCCTTGCATGGAATATTTTTTGAATTGATTTGAAACTATTAAAAAACATACTACATATATTACTCTAACCAAAACATTTGGTCTTAATGAATTTGGATCTTTTATGAAGAAGTTATGACGTTTTTACCCGAAACACCTGTTTTTGACTAGTTTCAGGAATAGACACAAACCCTATTTTCCACAGAGTGTAAATCCAAAAATAAAACGATCCACAATATGAATTTGTTACCATAGATACTTTGATATGTTTCCTCAATGTAATATAAATTTCACGGTCTGAATCATTCGAGAAAAAAAAGTTATTGTGAAAATGGTGAGATGACCTGAAAAAAACATACCTTAGAAAGCATCATCAAAAGAATTTACCCTTCCTTGAATTCAGCCTTCTTTTCTTCACTTTCCTTAGAATTTAGGCTTAGATATCCTTTGGTTATCTTAGACACCTATAGGTATTCAATATTCTCAAGTGTGTCTTAAATGAGAGATCCTTGCCTCTTATTTATACTCTCCAAGTAGCTTCCTTAAAAACATCTTCTAGGTCACTTTGCCCACTTTCCTTATTTTAGGGTTAACCCACTTCTAATTTCTCCATTAAATTTCTTATTTAAATAATTTATTTTGTATTCACTTTGAAATATAGTACACTCATCACTTCACTTTATTATTTACCTTCTAAAATCTGTTAAACCACTTTGACTACTTTGACCTTTTGGGGCTTCTAGATGACATGTGAGGGTCCTCCAACTTCGTAAGGCCATAACTCTCACACCATGAGGAGTTATGTGATGTTCCACATACCACCAGAAATGGAATGACATTTACTATCCATATAGAATAGTATTACCTTCAAATATATGAAAAATCATACCATTATCCATCAAACAAACTTGGGTCCATTACCCAAACCTCGGTTCTCCAACTTCACATGGTCATAACTCTCTAACTACGAGGAGTTATGTGACGTTACACATACCACCAGAAATGGAATAAAAAGAACTATCCATATAGGATAGTTTCCCTGAAAATTTCACTGTCATTCATCTCATTATTCCATAATTAATCACCGGTTCTCTTACTCTGCAAAGCGTCTTCCTGTGAGCGATTTCACCATAAGGGGACCACTTTGGAGTTCATCCATCTTTAATTATTATGAACCATGACAAGAAAATAATGAGTCATCTTTACTTCAAACAAACTTGGGTCCATTACCCAAAACTTTGTGCTACGAGGCCTTCTTCAAGGGTTAACATCAATGAAAACCAACCTTAATCAACAATCTCCCCCTTTGGCATTGATGGAAACACTCTGATGCAATACTGAAATCATATCACTAATTCTCCCTCTGGAACCATGCCTCTGTCCTCTGCATCTGATAAATATACTCCACTTGGAACCATGACTCTGTCCTCTACATCTGATAAATCTGCTCCCCCTTGGAACCATGCCTCTTTCCTCTACATCTGATAAATCTCTCCCCCTTTGTCATCAATGGAAAAGGTATCTTTCCATCTGGGGTTACTCCCCCTGACTGAACTATCCTCTTATGGTGCTTCCTCATGTACATCTAAGACATATAATATAAGCATTCAAAAATCATTCAAAAGACATTCATTTTGGAGTAGAAATAACTCCAAGTCTTTGGCAAAGATATTCAAAGGCTCCCCGTGGAAGTGATTTTGCAAAGATGTCTGCCACTTGTTATTTTGTACCCACATACTCAACTCTGATGTTCTTTTCTGCAACATGTTCCCATAGAAAGTGATACTTGATTGGAATTTTCTTCGTCTTGGAGTGCATCACCGGGTTTTTTCAGATACTAATGGCGCTTGTATTATCACAATATATTGGAATGGGATCATCATACTCAACCTGTATATCTGTCAAAGTTTGTTTCATCCAAAGAACCTGTGTACAACATGCTACTGCTACAATATACTCTGCCTCGGATGTAGATAGAGATACTGATGATTTTTTCTTGCTTATCCATGATACTAAACACTCATCCAAGTAGAACGCTGCTCCATTGGTGCTTCATTGGTCATCAATACAACTTGCCCAATCTGCGTCTATGTAGGAAATTAGTGATAGATCCTTTCCTTTTGGATACCATAGCCCAAACTCTTATGTTCCTTTGAGATATTTGAAAATCCTCTTCACTGCTAATACATGTGATTCCTTTGGTGCTGCTTGAAATCCTGCCACCTGTCCAATTGCCTGCATTATATCTGGTCTGGATGCTGTCACATATAGTAGGCTGCCAATCATTGACCTGTATTGCCTCTGATCTGTAGACTTCGAATCATCATCTTTGCTCAACTTGCAACTGGTTTGCATGGGAGCGATAACTGGTTTGCAATCTTCCATTCTAAACCTCTTAAGAATTTCTCTGATATACTTGGTTTTAGAAATAAAAATTCCTTGATTGCTTTGATGTATCTGAAGTCCCAGAAAGAAGGATAGTTCTCCAAGTAATGACATTTCAAATTCATTTTGCATATCTTTTGAAAATTTCTGGCTTAACTTGTCATCATGACTACCAAAAATAATATCATCGACATAAACTTCAATTAATAAAATATTACCTTGACTTACCTTGATGTAGAGATTGTTGTCTACACTTCCTTTTCTGAACCCTACCTGCTGCAGATAATTATCTAGTCTAGAGTACCATGCTCTAGGAGCTTGTTTTAGACCATACAAGGCCTTTTTTAATTTACACATATAATTTGTGTTCTCTGACAATTGAAATCCTTCTGGTTGTTCAATGTAGATTTCTTCTTCAAGTTCCCCATTCAAAAAAGATGATTTTATGTCCATCTGATATACTTTCACATTTTTGGAGCATGCATAAGCTAAAAGCAAACTGATTTCTTCCATTCTAGAAACTAGGGCATATGTCTCTTCAAATTCGATTCCTTCAATCTGAGCATATCCTTTACATACCAATCTAGCTTTGTTCCTTGTAACTTGTCCATCTTCATTTAATTTATTTCTGAATACCCACTTTGTGCTGATCACATTCTTATTCTTTGGTCTTGAAACTAATTCCCCAGTGTCATTTTTCTCTATTTGATCCAATTCTTCATCCATGAACTTATTCCAAAATTCATCCTTGTTGGGTTCTTCAAAATCGTTTGGTTCAATTGTAGACAAGAGTGCTAGGTGTATTTTTTCTGGTGAACGAATTCTTCTTCTAGTCTCAACTCTTGCATCTTTGTTCCTGGTAATCTAATCTAAAGGATGATTCTTCTATACTCGTTTACTAGGTGTCTTTGGAGATACTTGCTGAACTTGCTCTTCTGCTTCTGTCGGATCCTCTTCATCTTCCTCTTCTACTTCTTTTTCATCTTCCGCTTCTTCTTCTAAGGGATGTTTCATTGATCCATTTTCTTCCTTTGATTCTGGTCTGCCTGTTTCATCAATTATTAATTTTGATGCTTTCCACAACTTTGTTCAATCTTAGATTATAACACTTGTATTCTTTCCTTGTACTTGACTAACCAACAAGTACTCCTTTGTCCACATGAGAGTCAAACTTTCCTATTCCACCATCGTCTCTTTTAATATAACATTTTCTTCCAAAAACTCTGAAGTGCTTTACATTTGTTGGTCTTCCTTTCCATAGTTCATAAGGAGTTTTGACGGTGTTGTTTCTAAGAATTACCCTATTTTGAATGTAACTTGTTGTATGCACTGCTTGTGTCCAAAAAATATCTGTCAACTTTGAATCCATTATCATTGTTCGAGCCATTTCTTGTACTGTCCTATTCTTTCTTTCAACAACTCCATTCTGTTGAGGTGTCCTAGCGATAGAGAATTGCCTTTTTATTCCATGATTGTT
>ML781949.1:709288-725308 GCA_009831015.1 Picea engelmannii | reverse complement strand
CTTAAGCATTTGATTCTTGAATCCATCTCATTTTCAACCATTTCCTTGTAGATCTTGAAATTTTCAAAAGCTTCTGATTTGTTCTTGAGAAAGAAAACTGCAGTCATTCTTGTATAATCATCAACTAATAACATAAAGTATCTTTCACCTTTTAAGCCTTTTTTTGTAGTTGGTCCAACTAGATCAGTATGCACAATTTCCAGTGGTCTTGTTGTTGAATATTCCTTTGATTTGAACCTGGTCTTTGTTTGCTTTCCTTGTTGGCAATGCTTACATAGAGTGTTGGTTGGTTTCGTGATTTGGGGAATTTCTCTGACTGCTTCTCTTTTGCTGACTTTGACAAGGTTATCAAAATGCATGTGACCCATTCTTCTGTGCCATAGCCAACTTTCATATTCCTTCCCTAGACAACACTTTTTGTTTCCAATTTCACTTAACACATATATGTTGCTTGAAGTTCTTGTAGCTGTAGTGACCAATCTCCCTAAACCTTCTTTTCTTATCTCACACTTTTATGAATCGGAGGTAACTTTATGACCTTGATCACACATTTGACTCACACTTAAAATATTATGTTTCATATCTTCTCCAGTAGAACATTTTATGCCTTTTCATTCTTATTCCCAATTTAGATTGTTCCTTTTCCAATGATTTTGGCTGAATCATCATTTCCGAAGGAGACTGATCCATCTCTTTCCTTCCATAATGTAAGAAACGTGTCTCTATCACCTGTAATGTGTTTTGAACATCCACTCTCAACATACCAACCACGTTTCTTCTGTTTATCTTGTAGAGAGACTGTGCATTCTTCATTTCTATACTGATCTTGCTTTCTTATCCATGTTGTTTTCTGAGGTTCTTGTTTGTGACTCTGTTGAGGTTCTTTAGGAAGGACTGTCATTCTGCAATTTTTGGCCATGTGTCCAAAATTGTTACATTTGTAACATTCCACTTCAGTGCTCAAAGATTCAAACCCATTGTAACTTCTTCTCTATGTTTCACTAGGTCTTCTTGAATAACCCCTTTGTGTATGGCTCTCAAAGTCTTTATTGTTCCTGTTGTTAGCTCTGCAATTTACAGCTTTATGTCCAAAATTATTACATGCATAACATAAACCAAAAAATATAGTTTGATACCTGGTAGTTAAAGATCTTCTGAAAGGAGGTGCTCTTATGAATCCTTCTTCTTCTTGAGCCTGTCTATCTGTTGTTGATTCTGAAATCTAAATATTCTCGATGGAGGAGTGTCCCCGAAATCTTCCTTGTATATCTTTTTATCCCCTTTGATTGTTTCTACATAGCTTTTTGGATTTGTTTCTTGCTCTGTTGTTTTGGAGATTGATCCCTTTTATGTTTGATTGTATCCAAGTCCAGACTTGTCAAGATGTGATTTTTGACTGCTGATAATGCCATCCAAAACTTTTGAGTTATTCTTCATATTTTTCTTTTGAATATCCTTTCTTAGTGTGACAATCTCTGCTTCTAGGTTTCCAATTATCCTGTCCTTTCCTTCTAGCTATTCTTTGAGTGATTCTTCAATTATTTTATCTTCTTCTATTTGAACCTTCAATTTTGTGATCATTTGTTCTAGTTCTTGAGTGTCTTTTTTCTTATCTAGTTTTTCTTGCAGTTTCATGTTTTTCTTCTTTTCTCTTATGATAACTTCTATGGCACTCATTAATTCTTCTTGGAAGTCAACTTCTGCCTCTTCAATTTCTTCTTCATATTCTTCTTCAGAGTCTTCTACTGCCATGAATAGAACTCTCCCTGTTTCACTGTCACTAACTTCATCTTCATCTGATGATGAGATGTCTTCTTTGGTGCAAATTTTTTTCTTGAAAACTTTCTTTGTAGTTCTTTTACCTTTATATGCTTGTTTGCTTTTTGAGTAACCTTTATCATTTCTCTTTTTCTTATGAGGACATTTGTTAGAAAAATGACAAATACCATCACAATTAAAACAAATTAAAGGAAGCTTACCTCTATACCTACCATTGGTTCCCTTGTTCAGTCTTTTGATGAAGTTGGCCACTTCTTTATCATCTTCCGAGGCATCGCTGCTGTTGCTATATTCTTCTTGTTCCTTTTTATTTTTCTTTGATCTTTTGGATGCTTTGAAGGCTGCTTATTTTACATCTAGATTTTCCTGTTCAGTTCTCATCTCATATGCTATGAAGATTCCATGCAGTTCATCCATGCTTATTGAGTTTAGATATGATCTTTCTTCTAGTGATGATATCTTAGGGTTGAATATCATACAAAGAGATCTTAGTACCTTTTGACCAATTATAGATTCTTCGATTTCTTCTCCCAATCATATGATTGCATTCACTATTTCATTGACTCGTAAGAAGTAGGCTGCAATATCTTCATCTTCATTCATTTTTAGTTGTTTGAACTGACCTCTGTAAGTTTGAAGCTTTGTTGCTTTGACTTTTGAATCTCCTTCATAAATGTTTTGAAGCTTGTCCCAAATATCTTTAGTAGATTTACAATGTGAAACTTTGGTGAATACCGTATCACTGAGACAATTCAAAAGTGCATTTTTGGCTTTGGAATTATTCTCACCGAGTTTCACTGCTTTGTCATTTGTTGGTGGAACTACTGGTGCTGTGTATCCATCTACAATTGATTGCCAAATTTGAAATCCTTGTGTCTGTATATATGTCTTCATCCTTATGCTCCAAAAAGCATACTTCTATCCATCAAACCGTGGTATTCCATTTTTATATGAGTTGGTACTCTCCATGATCTACCTTTTAGTGGTTAAACGCATTTCTGAAGGAACCTGCTCTGATACCAATTGTTGGATTACTGAGAGGGGGGGTGAATCAGTAATAACGTAACTATAATCCTTTTTCTTCAAATGTTATATCAATGTAGAATTATTATCCAATAATGAGCAGTAAGAAATAAACAATCACACACATACACAGTACACCAGTGTTTTACGTGGAAACCCAAATCGAGAAAAAACCACATAATGTTTTTTCTTATATGTCTTGAAGAATTACATTCATTAGAAGCACCAACTTTCTTTGTTTTCTAGCTGCAACTAGAAGGAGGCTCCAACCCCCTAGTTTCTCAGGCTACAACCTGAGGGAAGCTCCAACTCCCCAATTCTCTGGCTATAACCAGAAGGATGCTAAAACCCCCTGTGTTCTCTGGCTACAACCGGAAGGTGGCTACAACCACCTGCCCTTGCCCCATCCAACCACCCTGAAGTAGAAGTAGAATGATGGAACCACTATAATACTATCATTGTGAGATATATCATTGTAAACCTATACCAATAAATATAAGCCATGCATCAACCATGCATCAAGATGTACCTCAACCTGTAATCAACCTATACCATAAACAAGTGCATCAACCATGCACCAACCTGTACCAAACAACCTGTAATCAACCTGTACCATAAAAAAGTGCATCCAACCATGTACCAAGTATGTACCAATCATGTGTCAACTATGACTCATCAATATGTACCAACATCGTCAACTATACACATGTATGTGCCAACTCATCAACTACTTGTCTCAACCATGTACTCAACATGTACCTCAACCAAAAGCCCTCATCAATTTCATCATCCAAATATGATTTGTAGCTTTGTAATAGACCTGGTGTATTTGATCACATTCCTGCAAGCCTTCCTTAAATTTAACAACAAGAGACTAGCACTTGCATCAAACTTTTCTTTAGTCTCACGAGACTAGTTTTGGATTAGTCAACAACCCTAACTTGAAATAATCATAACTTTGTACTTGTAACGAATAAATATATGAAACTGATACAAAATGTTCTTTAGTGTTTTTTCTACAATTCCTCCAATTATCACTACTTGGAACCTCTCAAAAAATGAGTTATAGCAAAAATGACACACCTTGTTGAATTCTGGCTTATTCTAGAGAGCGACCTTGTAGAGCATGCCCTACACGGAATATTTTTTGAATTGATCTAAAACTTTTAAATAGAATGCTACATCCTTTACTCTAACCAACACATTTTTTCTTACTAAATTTGGATCTTTTATGAAGAAGTTATGACGTTTTTACCTGAAACACTTGTTTTTGACTAGTTTCAGGACTAGCCACAAACCCTATTTTCCATGGAGTGTAACTCAAAAAATACAACAACCCACAATATGAATATCTTACCACAAATACTTGGATACGTTTCCTCAATGGAATAGAAATTTCATGGTCTGAATCATTCTAGAAAAAAAATTATTGCAAAAATGGTGATATGACCTGAAAAAAATATACCTTAGAAAGCATCATCAAAAGAATTTATCCTTCCTTGAATTTTGACCTTATTTTCTTCACTTTCCTCATAATTTCGGATTTGATATCCTTTGGTTACCTCAGAAACCTATAGGTAATCAATATGCTCAAGTGTGTCTTAAATGAGAGAGCCTTGCCTCTTATTTATACTCTCCAAGTAGCTTCCTTAAAAACATCTTCTAGGTCACTTTGTCCACTTTCCTTATTTTAGGGTTAACCCACTTCTAATTTCTCCATTAAATTTATTATTTAAATAATTTATTTTGTATTCACTTTGAAATATAGTACACTCATCACTTCACTTTATTATTTACCTTCTAAAATCCCTTAAACCACTTTGACTACTTTGACCTTTTGGCACTTCTAGATGACATGTGAGGGTCATCCAACTTCGTAAGACCATAACTCTCGAGCCATGAGGAGTTATGTGACGTTCCACATACCACCAGAAATGGAATGACATGTACTATCCATATAGAATATTATTAACTTCAAATATATCAAAAATCATACCGTTATCCATCAAACAAACTTGGGTCCATTACCCAAACCTGGGTTCTCCAACTTCACATGGTCATAACTCTCTAACCGTGAGGAGTTATGTGACGTTCCACATACCACTGGAAATGGAATAACAAGCACTATACATATAGGATAGTTTCCCTGACAAATTCACTGTCCTTTATCTCATTATTCAATAATTAATCATGGGTTCTCTTACTCCGCAAAGCGTCTTCCCGTGAGGGATTTCACCATAAGGGGACCACTTTGGAGTTCATCCATCTTTAATTATTATCAACCATGACAAGACAATAATGAGTCATCTTTAATTAAAAAAAACTTGGGTCCATTACCCAAACCTTTGTGCTATGGGGCTTTCTTCAAGGGTTTACATCAATGACAACCAACCTTAATCAACAGTTGCAACTACTTTACCATTAGTGAATGACCTATAACTTCTTGTTGACCTTATAGAGGATTATATATCATTCTTTTGGGTAATCCATCTTCACAAGGCCATAAATCCTCTACTGTGAGGAACCACGTGGTGTACCACATATCATTGAAAACAACATGATGTGTAATTTCCATCCATGAAAGAGTTACCTACATTTACACTTTCCTTCATGTCCCTTTTCCTCGATCAACTATGGACTTGATAACCATATCTTCAGGGCTTACTAACTTCTGCAAGGGTTGAAATCAATGAAAACCAATATTTCAAAAATTCCCCTCCTTTGGAATTGATGGAAACACTCTTATGCAATACCTCAACAATGTTGGAATAGCAACGCATATGCACATGCTTATTCTCCCCCTATGACCATCACTCCCTCTATCTTTATACCTCTGATATTTCTCTCTGTTTCATTACATATGCTTATTCTCTCCCCCTTTGACATTAATGGAAAATGGTAACTTTCCTTGGTGTTACTCCTCTTGTATGAACTTGCCTTGGGGCTCCTCCCCCTGTCTGCACTCTCCTTGGGGTTGGTTCCCCTGTCTCCACTCTCCTTGAGGCTGCTCCTCCTATCTGCAAGCTTCAAATGGTGCTTCCTCATGCAAATAATTGACATATATGAAAAACATTCAAAATTACTTAACTACAAGTCTCTGTCAAAGATACTAAAAAATCTCCCTCGGAAGAGGTTTGGTGAATATATTTGTAGTCTTCTTTTTTGTCCCAATGTATTCTATCTTGATGTTCTTCTCTGTAACTTGTTCCCGTAGAAAGTGATAATTGATCAGAACGTGTTTCATATTGGAATGCATCACTAGATTCTTTGATATAATAATAACACTGGTGTTATCACAAAATATCAGAATGATCTCATCATAGTCCACTTGTATATCCTGCAAAGTTTGCTTCATCCAGAGGACCTAAGTACAACAGATCGTTGCTGCAATATATTATAATTCTGTTGTAGACAATGATACTGATGATTGCTTCTTTGTTAACAAGGATACCAAACAACCACCCAAAGTTTGCTTCATCCAGAGGACCTAAGTACAACAGATCGCTGCTGCAATATATTATAATTCTGTTGTAGACAATGATACTGATGATTGCTTCTTTGTTAACAAGGATACCAAACAACCACCCAAATAGAAAGCTACTCCACTTTCACTTTTTTTGTTGTCAATGCTTCCAACCCAATTTTCATTTGTATAAGAAACTAGAGATAATTCATTTCCTTTTGGATACCATAACCCATAGTCTTATGTTCCTCTGAGATATTTGAATATTCTTTTTACTGCCATAACATGTGTTTCTTTTGGTGCTTCTTGAAATCTTGCTACCTGTCCATCTTCTTGCATCACATCCGGTCTTGATGACATCACATAAAGTAAGTTGTCAATCATTTATCTATAGAGTCTCTGATTTTCATCCTTGGACTCATCTTCTTTTCTCAACTTGCAACTGGTTTGCATAGGAGTACTTACGAGCTTACAATCTTCCATTCCAAACCTTTTTAGAATTTCTTTGATATACTTGGCATGTGAAATAAATATACCTATATCACGTTGATATATTTGAAGTCCCAAACATAAAGTCAACTCACTAATCAAAGACATTTCAAACTCATTCTGCATGTCTTTGGAAAACTTATGACTCATCCTGTCATCATCGCTTCCAAAAATAATGTCATCAACATAAACTTCAATTATTAATATGTTATCCTAATCTACCTTTATGTAGAGATTATTGTCTGCATTACCTTTCCTGAATCCTTGCTACTATAAATACATGTCCAACCTTGAGTACCAAGCTCTAGGGGCTTGCTTGAGACCATAAAATTCTTTCTTCAACCTACAAACATAATCTTCCCTTTCTGACAACTGAAATCCTTCTCACTGCTCGATGTAAACTTCTTCTTCTAAATCTCCATTTAGGAAGGATGATTTCACATCCATATGATATACCTTGATCTTCTTTGAACATGCATAAGCCAAGATTAATCTAATTTGTTCCATTCTGTAAAATGGGGAAATTTTTTCTTCGAAGTATATTCCCTCAACCTGGGCATATCCTTTACATACTAGCCTTGCCTTATTTCTGGTTACCTATCCACTCTCATTCAACTTTTTCAAAAATACCCCTTTTGTGGAAATCATGTTCTTGTCTTTTGGTCTAGGATCCAGTTCCCATGTGTCATTCTTATCTGTCTGATCCAATTCTTCATCCATATCCTTGATCCAATGTTCATCCTTGTTGGACTTTTCAAAATTACTTGGTTCAACTATATATAACAATGCTAGGTGCTGTTGTTTTGTTGAAATTCTTCTTCTTTGGGTTTCAAATCCGACATCTATATTCCCAATAATATGTTTTAGTGGATAATTTTCTATACTCATTGGTTAGGTGTCTTAGGAGGTATATGTTTCTCATCTTCCTCTTGTTATGCTTCTGACTGCTCTTCCTCTTCTGCTTCTTCTACTTCTTCTACTTCTACTTATTCTTCTTTTAGATCTTCCTCGTCATTCTTCTCTTCTAAGTCTTTGCTTCCTTCTTTACATTTTCATACATCTGTCTCATAAATCATTACATTGCTACTTTCCATGATTCTATTGAGTCTTGGACTGAAGCATTTATATCATTTGATTTTTCTTGAATACCCAACTAGTATGCATTTATAAATTTAGGAGTCAAATTTCCAAGCCTTCCATATTCTGTTTTGATATAACATTTGCTTCCAAATACTCTGAAATGCTTCACATTTGCGGTCTTCCTTTCCATAACTCATAGGGAGTCTTATCATTGTTACTTATGAGGATTCCTCTGTTCAGGATGTGAACTTTTGCATGAACTGCTTGTGCCCAAAAGATGTCATTCAACTTGGAATCTTTTAACATGGTTCTAGCCATTTCCTGCATTGTTCTATTCTTCCTTTTGACAACTCCATTTTGATGAGGTGTCTTGGTTGCCGAGAACTGTCTCTTAGTTACATGTTCACCATAGAAATTCATGAATTCTTTTGATGTAAAATCTCCTCCATTGTATGATCTGAAACACTTGATTTTCAAATTCATCACGGTCTCAACCATCTCGTTGTATATCTTGAAGTGTTTGAATGCCTCCGACTTCTTACTGAGAAAGAAAACTACAATCATTCTTTTGTAGTCATCAACCAATAGCATAAAATATTGTTCTCCATTCAATCCCTTCATTATTGTAGGTCCACATAGGTCAGTGTGTATGATCTCCAATGGTTTTGTCGTGGAATACTCTTTTGATTTGAACTTAGTCTTGGTTTGTTTTCCTTGTATACATTGCTCACATAGAGAATTTTTTGGCTTTGAAATCTCGGGTATTTCTTTCACTCCTTCCTTTTTTCTGATTTTGACAATATTATCAAATTTCACGTGACCCATTCTTGTGTGCCAGAGATAAATTTCATTTTCCTTCCTTTGCAACATTTTTCCCTTCCAATCTCATTTAGGACATATATGTTGTTTGGAGTTCTTCTAGTTGTAGCCACCAATTTTCCTGATCCTTCTTTCCTTATCTCACATTTTTCAGAGTCAAACAAAAGTATGTGTCCTTGATCACACATTTGACTTAAACTTATAATATTGTGCTTCATATCTTCAACCAGTAGAACATTTTTTGCATTGACATCTTTGCTTCCAAGCTTGACTATGCCTCTTCCTATAATTCTGGTTGACTTATCATTCCCAAATAAAACCGATCCATCTCATTCCTTCTTTAGTGTCAAAAACCTATTCTTGTCAGCTGTCATATGCTTCGAACAACAACCGTCAACAAACACCCACTTTTCTTGTGTTTCTCTTGAAGAGAAAGTGAACATTCTTCAGTGTTGAATTGATCCTGCTTTCTTCTCCATATCCTTTGTGGTTTCTGTTTATGACTATTTCTATTATTCTTTGGTTCCTTTTGAGGAACAATCATTCTACAATCTTTGGCCATGTGTCCAAAATTTTTGCACTTGTAGCACTTTGTTTCATTACTTAGTGAACCAAAATTGTTGTAATTTATATTCTATGCTTCATGTGACTTTTTAGTTTAATTTTTGTTTGAATAGCCTTCATAGTTGCTTCTATTCTTGGAATGGGATCTACAGTTTGCAGCTTTGTGACCAAAATTGTTACAAGAAAACATAAACCAAGAAAAATAGTTTTATACCTGGATGTAGGGGATCTTCTGAATGGTGTTTCTCTTGTGAAGATTTCTTCTTCTTGAGATGTTGTTGATTGCTAGTTTTGTGTTCTATATCTTCTAGGTGGTCCAATTCCTGTGTGATTTTCTTAGGTGCTTTTTTTTTCATTCTTGTTCTGTTGTCTTGGAGCTTGAATCTTTCTTAGTCTCCATCTAGTTGTATCCTAGCCTAGACTTGTCATAGTATGGCCTTTGACTACTGATGATATCATCCAATATTTTGGTGCTATTCTACTGCATATCTTTTTTTGAAGATCTTTTCTTATGATAAATATTTCTGCTTCCAAGATTTCAATCATCTTCTCTTTATCTTCTAACTATTTTTTGAGTGTTTCTTCAATCCTTTTGTCTTATTCTACCTAGATATTTAACTTTATTATTATCTTCTCGATTTCTTCCGAGTTGGAATTTTGAGATCCTTCTTTCTTATTTAACTCTTCCTTGAGTGACATGATTTTCTTTCTTTCTTTCACTAGTTCTTCTAAGGCACTGATCAATTCTACTCTGAGATCGATTTCACTTTCTTATTCAGAATCTTTAGAATCTTCTTCATCATCTTCTACTGCCATGAAGAGTACTCTTTTTGAATCATTGTCACTATCATCATCCTCATCTGATGAAGAGTTGTCTTCCTTTGAGTAGATTTTGTTTTTGAATAATTTCCTTTTGTACTTTCTCTTGTCTCCCTTTTGATTTTTCTTTTTCTTATTAGGATCTTCTTATTCATCGCTACCTTTATTCTTATCATAAGGACATTTAGAAGAAAAATGACCAATACCATCACAATTAAAACTTTTCAATGGAAACATACCTTTGTACTTCCTGATTCCTATTTTTAATTTGCTTATGAAGTTTTCCACTTCTTCATCTTCCTCTAAATCATTGCTACAACTGCAATATGGTTTTGACTTTTTCTTTCTCTTCTTCTTCATCTTCTTGGATGCTTTGAGCGCCACTTCCTTCGTGAATGGGTTCTCTTGTTTTACCCTCATTTCATAAGTTGTGAATATTCCATGTTGCTCGTCCATGCTCAAACTGTCAATATCTATTATTTCTTCCAGGGATAATACCTTAGGATCAAATCTCATAGGTAGATATCTTAGAACCTTTTGAACGACCACTGATTCAACAAATTCTTATCCCAGTCCTCTAATAATGTTCATTGTTTCTTCAAATCACATAAAGTAGGATCCAATGTCTTCATCTTCCTTCATATTTAGTTTTTCAAACTTGGCTCTAAGGGTTTGAAGCTTATCTCCCTTGACTTTGGTATCTCCTTAGTAAATATTTTGAAGTTTATCCCAAAGATCCTTTCTGGTCTTGCAATGTATAACTTTGACAAATACTGAATCATCTAGACTACTCAGAATGTTGCCTTTAGCCTTTGAGTTGTTTTTCCTGAGTTTCTTTCCATCTTTGTCAGTTGGGGGAATGGATGGTGCTGCATATCCATATACTACTGACTTCCAAACATCAAATTCCTGTGCCTGTAAAAAGGTTTTCTTCCTTTTACTCCAAAAGGCATAGTTATATCCATCAAAAATTGGTGCTCCAATCTTAGCATATTCCATGATCTCCTTCCAGTGGTTAAATTGTTTCTTGAAGGACCTGCTCTGATACCACTTGTTGAAATACTTAGTGGGGGGAGGGGGGGTGAATAAATATGACCACTTTGTTACCAATTTTAACCACAATGTGTATTATTTGAGTTTATGAGCAGTGTTCAACATTTTAACATTAGCATTTAATGTATCATCAACAATATAAATCAACCATGAACAATAATCAACCACAAATACAAAGTACACCAAAATTTTATGTGGAAAACCAATGCGGGAGAAAACCATGGAATGATTTTCTTATATGTTAGAAGAAATACATTCATAAGAAGCACCAACTTCCTTATTTTCCAACTACAAATGGAAGGATGCTCCAACCCCCTAGTTTTCAGGCTTCAACCTAAAGGAAGCTCCAATTCCGAAATTCTCCGACACTAACTGGAAGGAGGCTACAACCACCTTTCCTTGCTTTCGAACCACCCAGAAATATAAATGTAGACAACCTGTCACTATCACTGAATCAATCAACGTGTTACTGATCTGTAACTTTCACTTCCACAACCTGTCACTGCTGCTATACTTCATCAACTCCACTCAAACCCTTATGTCTCAAACCCTCATACCAAGATACAAAAAAATGTCTCCAAATCAAATATCACGAGCTACTAATACATTTATGTGCTGGACTATTGAAAAATATAGACCCTAACATACACATTAAACCATACCTCTAAAACTGTAGCTGACTTAATAGATTTGATATTATGAACTTTCGTTTCCTCAATATATCCACGCCCTGTGCTTTGTAAACTCATGGATTTTTGTGCTCTGTCCCACTGTGGCTTGCATATGTCCGTGCCCTACTTCCTCTGCAACTTGCATATTTATTTTCTTCTCTATGCGTTTGCATTTTCCTTCACTAAACCCTGCAGATGCCCGCGCTCTTCCTTCACTGCAACTCATAGATGTCCATGCTCTTCCTTCACTACAACTCGTAAATGTCCACACTCTTCCTTCACTGCAACTCGTGGATAGCCTCAGGAAAAAACTGGAACAATAAGCTCATCTTTGTCCCTTCGATTCCTGCAACTTCTCTCTTCATTGAACTTCGCTGCCTCAAACTCATTGCTTTAGATCTATCAATAGTACCTGTTAGTATCCAGATACTAAATATTCAATTTTCTCCTTGTTGTAGGAATGGGGTTATTCATGTAGCACCAAAAAGTGTTAGTACCTCGAACTTCAAGTTTAAAACTTTAAAGGAGCATTGCTTAAACATGTTTTTTATGCAGTGTAGGCCAGTTTTTATATGTGTTGTTATGATTTTGGATTGATAGTATTATATCTTGGGTTCTTTTGGACAAGTGAAAAATAATTATTTCCTTTTAGGCAAATCTGGGTTTCGGGCATTTTTACAGTGCTAATGTTTACTCTAGCAAAATTGTTGGGCCCACATGCCCAATCTCAAATTAATCCCATCAGGAATCCAAAACCAAGTTCACAGATTATCGAGCCAAGCACCTGCCATCAAATTCAACACAGGTTAGTACCTACTACTACTAACAATCATGATAAAGCACCAGCACACAAGGAGAAGGGAACTTTAAGAGATGTTATGGGTGTTGAAGTTATAAATTCAAGGCAATAGGGGAAAATTGAAACATGTGTTGTTTTCATATTTATAATAATATGGAATTGGCTTGGAGATAACAAAAAATAATGACCCTCTCAGCTATGCAAAGCACCAATTTCCAAGCAAACAAAAATCACACGCCAAATTATGACAGATGGCTTATATGGGCATATAGTCGAATTCTGTGTTTACTTCTTATAAGTGCACTAACAAGTTTGTTGATGCTTTCATGTATTGAAATCACCATGTGGCTTATGGATAAGTCTGGTTTGGTATGTGCATAGACGTTGTGTAAGTGCCCAGGTGATGAAAATCTACTAGCAGAGACATCATATGCCAAACGCTCAATCGATTAAGTCTAGAGCTAAGTCACTCAAAACAAGGCACCATAAGAGAAAACCAGGACGATAATATTCAGAGCGATCAGATGCAATTTATAGAAGATGATTGTTAAGGAAATTCATGGCAATGTAATGATTATGATGTTTCATGGTTGCTTAACAACATCAGGCATAATAAGTGGTGTGCTCACAAGACTTGCACAACATCCAAATGTCAAAGCGCCAAACAAGTGCCGGGTTCGGAGCATGCAAGGAACTCATCTCTGGCATTGGGACATTGTCTTCAAAATGAGTGTAAAGCATTCAATAAGGGTTTGATGGGATGACAGAACATGACACCCACAATTGTTGTTGTTTGGCCCATTCTTATTGCTTCTATCTTTTCTTTGCTATGGGTGTGAATAGATCCTTTTATAACACATATTAAAGGACCAGATTTGCAACAGTGTGGAATCAATTTCTAAGCTAAGTATTCTATTAGCTATATTCATTGGCTATGAGAATTATTTATCCTAGCATTTTCTCAATTCAACGTTCCAAATTATTGTGGAAAGCATGGCATTGGCAATCTTCCATCAACCAATGAGGAGGACAAAAGCACACCTATAGATAATCACTCAAAAATTTGGATAAGATCAATAGTTACTAATGATTGACTTTGGTCTTTGGCTGTAGAAGATTATACATAGGGTTCTCCATTCCAAGGAAAATCACTTAAGAGATGTAAGGTCTCATATGGAAAAATGAAACTGAAGTTAAATATAAAGAAGTCCAAAGTCTTCGCTCATTTTTCATGGAAAAGATAGATTGAGTGAGGAGCTTGGATGAGAAGTCTTATATCGACAAAGAATTTTGGGGTCCATGCCATGGTTCAGACACTGTAATTGGTATCCCAGCCTATTACCAAAATGATGATTCAGTCTTATATATTTTGACTTCTTCGCATCCACCACCATCCACATGTGCCATAATAAAGTGGTTGTCACAAGTGGAAAATGATAAGCCACTTACTATGCCAAATGTTGGTGTAGATGATACTCATACTAATGGTAAACAAAACAAAGGGCTTTCAAACTACACTGGAGGATTACCAAGGCTATGCAAGATCAAAATTGGTTTGAAGAAAATATTTCTGCAAAACCAGTTTCTTAAAAATTTGCAAATGAATCTTGTCAAGGTGTCACAAGGAGAGATGATTGAATTTGTAGTTCTTTTGCACTGTCTTCACATCAGAAGCCATGAGATGGAAGCCAACATGGGCCTGCAAAGATGTGATATCTGGGGAAGCTTGCTGCAGCTAAGGATGGAACAATTTTGGTTAAAGGCAATACCCTGAAAAATCAATGCCAGACAAGATCAAATTTTGAGGGAGAAAGCTATTTATCATACACTAAACATGCTCAATGTTGATGTGACTTAAAAAGTGCTTGGTTGGGGAGGGTTGTTTCTCTGTCTATGCAAAACCTGAGATTCAAGATGCATTACATCATACAATCTTTGACAGATTCTCAATGTGTTGGAGCCAAGAAATATTTTATTGAATTCCCATTGCAAAGCTGGATCCTGTATATTTTGTATCTATTAACCATAAAGGAATTTACCTTTGTTATTGCATCTTGGTGGCAGCCAAAGATGATGGAAGATTTTTAAGCTTAAAGTTCAGCAATCAAATATGCATTTGGAATCATAAATCGAATCTAGTATTCGATGGAGATTTCTTTCTGATTTCATTAGCAACAATTCAGCCTATGCAGAATGAGGTAGATCCAGGATTCAAGGCAGCAGTTGAGGAATATGTGATCAAAAGATGTATATCCTAGATTTTATAAGGTAGCTGGCAGCTTGATCATTATTAGTTGGCAACCTAAATCCATTCATGACAAATGGTAGAGAATCTCAGATTTTCTTTTAGTAACTTCCAACAATTCAAGACATCTGGGAATCAATTTAGTTTACTTTAGATTTTATTATTTCATTTTTCAGAAAGTCAACAAACAGTTTATTATTATAAAAAGCTAGACACATGTTTCAAAAATGGGGAGGAGGAAGCCCGAGAGGGTAAGGCCTGAGAAGAATTTGATGAGATAGCCACCCAATATGTGTTATTGTAAGCCTGAGGGCATCTTTTTTTGTGATCGCTCATGACATTGAAGATCTATGACAATTGTTTTTATCAGATTGTGATTTCCCTTGTTTTTCGCTCTGTTTTTCATCTTCCTTGAATGAATTGCAGACATTGAGAATCAATGGCTTCCCACGGATAATATATTCTTGAGTGGTAAATATTTTGCTGTGACTGCCTACTATTTGTGTGTTTGTATCAAGTACAGTTTCATCCATTTGACAAAGAGAATCTTGGTTTGATGGGTGTTCTACTTTTTGTTTATTCCCTATTATTCTACCCATTTTCATATAAACTTCTTATCTGATATGCAATTTGATTGCCTTCGAACAATAGGGTGTTTACTTGACTCCATGCCCAATGGTGTTTTAACTGATTTGCATTTAGCCTTTTTCTCTTATTGTTTTTCTTTCCATCTACCTGATCCACTTTCTTTCAAAATCCAAAACACATCCTTATTTATAAAATCATTTCAATAACTGAAGATGTGCTAAGATTGACCCTATAGTAGTCTAGGGGCAAATTCTAGCACTAACATTCTTTTGGCGCCGTTGTCAGGTGAAGTAGCGAAGAAATCTTCCCTGGAAGAATGACAACGATCAAATCTGCTTCTTGATGGTGAAAACGAAGAGGACATGTGCTTGATTGTATATCTTTCACCATAGTGACTCCACTGTCTAAATATTAATATGCGACTCCACTGGGAATTCAAATATGGAAGCCATTTTGGCTCAAAGGTTGGCCTTTTGTGACTTTTAAGATGTAGTTGGTTTTCTGTTAAGCCCTAATATTGGCTCATTACCACTTAATTGGGGCATATTAGATTAGTAATGTTATTTTATTTATGTCGGCTTTAGGCCATTAGTTGTAATTTAGATTAGTAATGTTATTTTATTTATGT
>ML781949.1:681210-707474 GCA_009831015.1 Picea engelmannii | reverse complement strand
TATATACCAAGGAGACATTTTCATTTTGAATCATCTTGTACTTGAACATTTAAGTGGGGTAAAAGGAGGTTGCCCCCTCGAAGAGGCTTATTATCTGAAATTATCTCTTTTTCAGGGCGTTGAGTACTTCTCCTGAGGTTTTTCTATGCTATATTGATGTTTGGTTCTTAACATTTTCCAAACCCAATGCTTAGAAGAGGTGAAAGGGAAGGTTCCCTTCCTACATTTAAAGGAGAATATTGGGAGGTATCGGCTAAACATCTGCTAGATTTCCATGAGTTTATTCATGAATGTCAGATTGTGCATGAGGATGTTCAAATCAAGCTTTTCAGATACTCATTGAAGGGAGAAGCCCTTGACTGGTGCAGATCTCTTCCAGTTACCAGTATCAAATCTTTGAAAGGTTTTCATGATGCTTTCAATTTTTTCTGTAAAGATGAATTCTCAGCTGACGTCCTTTTTCCAGAATGTTGTCATAAATATAATTTGTTTCGTCAAATTAATGAACGTGAAAAGTATGATTGTGCTGAAAAGTCTGTGGTTGAAGAGGATACTTTCCATAAAGATTCAAAAGTGTTAGATGGCCTTCATTTTGACAGTAAGTTTGTAGATACGTTTGACATCATATCAAATGTATCTATTTTTTCTAATTTGCATAAAGACCAGGTCATTTCTTTTGAGATCTCAGATAATAAAGAGCAGATAGCATATGGCAACAGTCCTAGATCTGATCAGGAGCATCATGAAATTGATAGAGTAAAGTTCTAACAACAATCGATGCTTATTTCTGTGTCAGCTGTTGAGAAGCCAATATATGAGTTTATAGAAATTGGAAATGATATTCATGATCAACCATCTCATGAGATCAACTATGAGGAAAAGCAGCTCTTTGATTTTAAACAACAAGGTAAGGTCATACATGAATTCTATGATCCAGTCGCTATATGGATGGAATCACTGTTTTCAGTAATGCCATATATTAGAAAGTTTGGCATGATGGCTTGTAGTAGTAAACATGAAATGGTTGCTATTTTCTAGTTGCATACTTTGTTCTCCTTTCATGTCTGTTGTTGTATACACGAAGACAGGTCAAGAAATTTATTGCTTGAATTGTTTTTCTAGAAATTTCCATATACCTGAAACATTTAG
The DNA here is from genome assembly GCA_009831015.1 of Picea engelmannii. Lineage (NCBI taxonomy): Eukaryota > Viridiplantae > Streptophyta > Pinopsida > Pinales > Pinaceae > Picea > Picea engelmannii. The sequence continues at coordinate 706,325 of ML781949.1, read as the reverse complement.
TTTCAAAGGTTAGAAGTAGGAATAGATAAGAGAAATAAGCTCTCCATCGAGCATGAAGATTCTTTTCAGTCTAATAGTTTGCAACAGAAAATTTGGTTTCAAACATTTTGTTAGAGTTTGAATAAGTTGCAGAATTTTGGGCCTGATTTGAAATGCTATTGACGAACTCCATAACCCAATGGACTAGGAACAACACATAAGAATGCAAATGTTTGTAGAGACAAAATTTTGCAGGTTGCATTGCATGGATGCAAAGAGGAAAAGTCACAGTGGTCTGCTTTCTCTTGATGCCTCATGGGGAGAGAATCATCCCCCATAAGGAGCCAATGTTAGTATCCATATACTAAATATTCAATTTTCTCCTTGTTGCAGGAATGGGGTTATTCCTATAGCACCAAAAAGTGTTAGTACCTCGAGCTTCAAGTTTAAAACTTTAAAGGAACGCTGCTTAAACATGTTTTTTATGCAGCACAGGCCATTTTTTATATGTGTTGTTATGATTTTGGATTGATAGTATTATATCTTGGGTTCTTTTGGACAAGTGAAAAATAATTATTGCCTTTTAGGTAAATTTGGGTTTCAAGCCTTTTTACAGTGCTAATGTTTACTCTAGCAAAATTGTTGGGCCCACATGCATAATCTCCAATTAATCCCATCAAGAATCCAAAACCAAGTTCATAGGTTATCGAGCCAAGCACCTGCCATCAAATGCAACACGGGTTAGTACCTACTACTACTAAGAGTCATGATAAAGCCCCAAGACACAAGGAGAACGAAACTTTAAGAGATGTTACGGGTGTTGAAGTTATAGATTCAAGGCAATAAGGGAAAATTGAAACATGTGTTGTTTTCATATTTATAATAATATGGAATTGGCTTGGTGATAACAACAAATAGTGACCCTATCAGCTGTGCAAAGCACCAATTTCCAAGCAAACAGAAATCACACGCCAAATTATGACAGATGGCTTATATGTGCATATAGTCGAACTCTGTTTTTATTTCTTATAAGTGCACTAACAAGTTTTTTGATGCTTTCATGTATTGAAATCGTCATGTGGATTATGGATAAGTCTGGTTTTGTATGTGCATAGACGTTGTGTAAGTGCCCAGGTGATGAAAATTTGCTAGCAGAGACATCGGATGCCAAACGATCAATCGATTAAGTCAAGAGCTAAGTCAATCATAAGAGAAAACCAGACCGATAATATTCAGAGTGATCATAAGTCAATCATAAGGCACCATAAGAGAAAACCAGACCGATAATATTCAGAGTGATCATATGCAATTTATAGAAGGTGCTTGTTAAGGAAATTCATGGCAATGTCATGATTATGATGTTTCATGGTTTCTTAACAACATCGGGCATAATAAGTGGTGTGCTCACAAGACTTGCACAACGTCCAAATGTCAAAGTGCTAAACAAGTGTTAGGTTTGGAGCTTGCAAGGAACACACCTCTGGCATTGGGACATTGTCTTCAAAATGAGTGTAAAGAATTCGAGAAGGGTTTGATGGGACAAAAGAACAGGACACCCACAATTGTTATTGTTTGGACCATTCTTCTTGCTTCTATATTTTCTTTGCTATGGGTGTGAATAGATCCTTTCATAACACAGATTAAAGGACCGGATCTACAACAGTGTGGCATCGATTTCTAAGCTAAGTATTCTATTAGATATATTCATTGACTATGAGAATGATTTATCCTAGAATTTTCCCAATTCAACGTTCCAAATTATTGTGGAAAGCATGGCACTGGCAATCTTCCATCTACCAGTGAGTAGGACAAAAGAACACCTGTAGATAATCACTCATAAATTTGGCTAAGATCAATAGTTAATAATGATTGAATTTGATCTTTGGCTGTAGCAGATTATACAGAGGGTTCTCCATTCCAAGGAAAATCACTTAAGAGATGTAAGGTCTCAGATGGAACAACGAAACTGAAGTTAAATCTAAAGAAGTCAAAAGTCTTCGCTCATTTTTCATGGAAAGGATAGATCGAGTGAGCAGCCTGGATGAGAAGTCTTATATCAACAAATAATTATGGGGTCCATGCCATGGTTCAAACACTGTAATTGGTATCCCAACCTATTACCAAAATGATGATCCAGTCTTATATCTTTTGACTCCTTCGCAGCCACCACCATCCACATGTGCCATAATAAAGTGGTTGTCACAAGTGGACAATGCTAAGCCACTTACTATGCCAAATGCTGGTGTAGATGATAGTCATACTAATGGTAAACAAAACAAAGGGCTTTCAAACTACACTGGAGGATTACCAAGGCTCTGCAAGATCAAAATTGATTTGAAGAAAACATTTATGCAAAACCAGTTTCTTAAAAATTTGCAAATGAATCTTGTCAAGATGTCACAAGGTAGAGATGATTGACTTTGCAGTTCTTCTGCACTATCTTCAAATCAGGAGCCATGAGATGGAAGCCAACATGGACCTGCAAAGATGTGATATTTGGGGAAGCCCTCTACAGCTAAGGATGGAAGAATTTTGGTTAAAGGTAATACCCTGAAAACTCAATGCCAGACAAGATCAGATTTTGAGGGAGAAAGCTATTTATCATACACTAAACATGCTCAATGTTGTTGTGACTTAAAAAGTGTTTGGTTGGGGAGGGTTGTTTCTCTATCTATGAAAAACTTGAGATTCAATATGCATTACATTGTACAGCCTTTGAGAGATTCTCAATGTGTTGCAGCCAAACAATATTTTATTGAATGCCCATTGCAAAGTTGGATCCTGTATCTTTTGTATCTATTAATCATGAAGGCATTTACCTTTGTTATTGCAGCTTGGTGGCAGCTAGAGATGATGGTAGATTTTTAAGCTTAAAGGTCAAAAATCAAATAGACATTTGGAATAAGAGATCGAATCTAGTATTCGATGGAGATTTCTTTCTGATTTCATTAGCAACAATTCAGCCAATGCAGAATGAGGTAGATCCATGATTCAAGGCAACAGTTGAGGAATATGTGATCAAAATATGTCTATCCCAGATTTTATGAGGTAGCTGGCAACTTGATAATTATTAGGTGGAAACCTAAATCCATTCATGACAAATGGCAGAGAATCTCATATTTTCTTTTAGTATCTTCCAGCAATTCGAGACATCTGGGAATCAATTTAGTTTACTTTAGATTTTATTATTTCATTTTTTAGAAAGTCAACAAACAATTTATTATTATAAAAAGCCAGACTCTTGTTTCAAAAATGGGGATGAGGAAGCCCGAGAGGGTAAGGCTTGAGAAGAATTTGATGAGATAGCGACCCAATATGTGTTATTGTAAGCATGACGGCATCTTTTTCTGTGATCGCTTCTGACATTGAAGATCTATGACAATTATTTTTATCATATTGTGATTTCCCTCATTTTTCACTTTGTTTTTTATCTTCCTTGAATGAATTGTAGACATTGAGAATCAATGGATGCCCACAGATAATAGATTCTTGAGTGGTAAATATTTTGTTGTGACTGCCTACTACTTGTGTGTTTTGTATCAAGTACCGTTTCATCCATTTGACAAAGAGAATCTTGGTTTGATGGGTGTTCTACTTTTTGTTTATTCCCTATTCTTCTACCCATTTTCATATAAACTTCTTATCTGATATGAAATTTGATTGCCTTTGATCAACAGGGTGTTTACTTGACTCCATGCCCAATGGTGTTTTAACTGATCTGCATTTAGCCTTTTTCTCTTATTCTTTTTCTTTCCATCTACCTGATCCACTTTCTTTCAAAACCCAAAACACATCCTTATTTATAAAATCATTGCAATAACTGAAGATGTGCTAGGCTTGACCCTATAGAAGTCTAGGGGCAACTTCTAGCACTAACATTCTTTTGGCACCGTTTCTGGGGACAAAGCAGCGAATAAATCTTCCCTAGGATAATGACAACGATCATATCCGCTTCTTGATGGTGAACACAAAGAGGACATGTGCTTGACTGGAGATCTTTCACCATGGTGACTCCACTGTCTAAAGATTAATATGCAACTCCATTGTCTAAAGATTAATATATGACTCCACTGGGAATTCAAATATGGAAGCCATTTTGGCTCAAAGGTTGGCCTTTTGTGACTTTTCAGATGTAGTTGGTTGTCCAAACCCAATGCTTAGAAGAAGTGAATGGGAAGGTTTCCTTCCTACATTTAAAGGGGAATATTGGGAGGTACTGGCTAAACATCTACTAGATTTCCATGAGTTTATTCATGAATGTCAGATTGTGCACGAGGATGTTCAGAGCAATCTTTTCAGATACTCTTTGAAGGGAGCAACCCATGACTGGTGCATATCTCTTCCAGCCGCCAGTATCAACTCTTTGAAAGGTTTTCATGATGTTTTCATTTTGTTTTGTAAAGATGAATTCTCAGCTGACGTCCTTTTTCCAGAATGCTGTCATAAATATAATTTGTTTCGCCAAATTAATGAACATGAAAAGTATGATTGTGCTGAAAAGTATGTGGTTTAAGAGGATACTTTCCATAAAGATTCAAAGGTGTTAGATGACCTTCATTTTGACAGTAAGTTTGTAGATACGTTTGACATCATATCAAATGTATCTATTTTTTCTAATTTGCATAAAGACGAGGTCATTTATTTTGAGATCTCAAATAATAAAGAGCAGATAGCATATGGCAACAGTCCTAGATCTGATCAGGAGCATCATGAAATTGATAGAGTAAAGTTCCAACAACAATCGATGCTTGTTTCTGTGTCAGTTGTTGAGAAGCCAATATTTGAGTTTATAGAAATTGGAAATGATATTCATGATCAACCATCTCATGATATCAACTATGAGGAAAAGTAGCTCTTTGACTTTAAACAACAAGGTAAGGTCATACATGAATTTTATGATCCAGTCGCTATATGGATGGAATCACTATTTTCAGTAATGCCATATATTAGAAAGTTTGGCATGATGGTTTGTAGCAGTAAACATGAAATGGTTGCTATTTTCTGGTTGCATACTTTGTTCTCCTTTCATGTCTATTGTTGTATACATGAAGATAGGTCAAGCAATTTATTGCTTGAATTGTTTTTCTGGAAATTTCCATATACCTGAAACATTTAGTTTCAGAGGTTAGAAGTAGGAATAGATAAGAGAAATAAGCTCTCCATCGAGCATGAAGATTCTTTGCAGTCTGATAGTTTGCAGCATAAAATTCGGTTTCAAGCATTTTTTAGAGTTTGAATAAGTTGCAGAATTTTGGGCCTCATTTGAAATGCTATTGACAGACTGCATAACCCAATGGACTAGGCACAACATAGAAGAATGCAAACATTTCCAGAGACAAAATTTTGCAGGTTGCATTGCACGGATGCACAGAGGAAAAGGCACAGTGGTCTTCTTGGTATTAATGCCTCATGGGGAGAACATCATCCCCCAGAAGGAGCCAATGTTAGTATCTAGATACTAAATATTCAATTTTCTCCTTGTTGAAGGAATGGGGTTATTCCTGTAGCACCAAAAATTGCTAGTACCTCTAACTTCAAGTTTAAAACTTTAAAGGAGTGTTTCTTAAACATGTTTTTTTTGCAGTGCAGACAAATTTTTATATGTGTTGTTATGATTTTGGATTGATAGTATTATATATTGGGTTCTCTTGGACAAGTGAAAAATAATTATTGCCTTTTAGACAAATATGGGTTTCGGGCCTTTTTACAGTGCTAATGTTTAATCTAGCAAAATTATTGGGCCCACATGCTCAATCTCCAACTAAGCCCATCAGACATCCAAAACGAAGTTCATAGGTTATCGAGCCAAGCACCTGCCATCAAATTCAACACAGGTTAGTACCTACTACTGCTAACAATCATGATAAAGCACCAGCACAGAAGGAGCAGGGAACTTTAAGAGATGTTATGGGTGTTGAAGTTATAGATTCAAGGCAATAAGGGAAAATTGAAACATGTGTTGTTTTCATATTTATAATAATATGGAATTGGCTTGGTGATAAAAACAAATAGTGACCCTATTAGTTGTGCAAAGTACCAATTTCCAAGCAAATAGACATCACACGCCAAATTATGACAGATGGCTTATATGTGCATATAGTTGAATTCTGTGTTTATAAGTGCACTAACAAGTTTTTTGATGCTTTCATGTATTGAAATCACCATGTGGCTTATGGATAAGTCTGGTTTTGTATGTGCATAGACATTGTGTAAGTGCCTAGGTGATGAAAATTTTCCAGCAGAGACATCAGATGCCAAACGCTCAATCGATTAAGTCGAGAGATAAGTCACTCAACACAAGGCACCATAAGAGACAACCAGGCCGATAATATTCAGAGCGATCAGATGCAATTTATAGAAGATGTTTGTTAAGGAAATTCATGTCAATGTCATGATTATGATGTTTCATGGTTGCTTAAAAACATCGAGCATCATAAGTGGTGTGCTCACAAGACTTGCAGAACGTCCAAATGTCAAAGCGCCAAACAAGTGTCGGGTTCGGATCCTGCAAGGAACACATCTCTGGCATTGGGACATTGTCTTCAGAATGAGTGTAAAGCATTCGAGAAGGGTTTGATGGGACGACAAAACATGAAACCCACAATTGTTGTTGTTTGGTCCGTTCTTCTTTCTTATATCTTTTCTTTGCTATGGGTGCGAATAGATCATTTTACAACACAGATTAAAGGATCGGATATGCAACAATGTGGTATCAATTTCTAAGCTAAGTATTCTATTAGCTATATTCATTGGCTATGAGAATGATTTATCCTGGCATTTTCCCAATTCAACGTTCCAAATTATTTTGGAAAGCATGGCACTGGCAATCTTCTGTCAGCCAGTGAGGAGGATAGAAGCACACTTGTAGATAATCACTAACAACTTTGGCTAAGATCAATAGTTACTAATGATTGGATTTGGTCTTTGGCTGTAGCAGATTATACAGAGGGTTCTCCATTCCAAGGAAAATCACTTAAGAGATGTAAGGTCTCAGATGGAAAAATGAAACTGATGTTAAATCTAAAGAAGTCAAAAGTCTTCGCTCATTTTTCATGGAAACGATAGATCGAGTGAGGAGCCTGGATGAGAAGTCTTATATCGACAAATAATTTTGGGTTCCATGCCATGGTTTAGACACTGTAATTGGTATCCCAACCTATTACCAAAATGATGATTCAATCTTATATCTTTTGACTCCTTTGTACCCACCACCATCCACATGTGCCATAATAAAGTGGTTGTCACAAGTGGACAATGATAAGACACTTAATATGCCAAATGCTTGTGTAGCTGATATTTATACTAATGGTAAAAAAAAAAAGGGCTTTCAAACTACACTGGAGGATTGCCAAGGCTCTGCAAGATCAAAATTGATTTGAAGAAAATATTTCTGCAAAACCAGTTTCTTAAAATTTTTCAAATGAATCTCTTCAAGATGTCACAAGGAGAGATGATTGATTTTGTAGTTCTTTTGCACTGTCTTCAAATTAGGAGCCATGAGATGGAAGCCAACATGGACCTGCAAAGATGTGAGATTTGGGGAAGCCCGCTACAGCTAAGGATGGAACAATTTTGGTTAAAGGCAATACCTTGAAAACTCTATGCCAGACAAGATCAGATTTTGAGGGAGAAAGATATTTATCATACACTAAACATGCTCAATGTTGATGTGACTTAAAAAGTGTTTGGTTGGGGAGGGTTGTTGATCTATCTATGAAAAACCTGAGATTCAATATGCATTACGTCATACAGCCTTTGACAGATTCTCAATGTGTTGCAGCCAAGCAATATTTTATTGAATGCCCATTGCAAAGATGGATCCTGTATCTTTTGTATCTATTAATCATGAAGGAATTTACCTTTGTTATTGCAGCTTGTTGGAAGCCATAGATGATGGAATATTTTTAAGCTTAAAGTTCAGCAATCAAATAGACATTTGGAATCAGAGATCGAATCTAGTATTCAATGGAGATTTCTTTCTGATTTCATTAGCAACAATTCAATCGATGTAGAATGAGGTAAATCCAGGATTCAAGGAAACAATTGAGGAATATGTGATCAAATATGTTTATCCCAGATTTTATGAGGTAGTTGACATCTTGATCATTATTAGGTGGCAACCTAAATTCATTCATGACAGATGGAAGAGAATCTCAGATTTTCTTTTAGTAACTTCCAACAATTCGAGACATTTGGAAATCAATTTAGTTTACTTTAGATTTTGTTATTTCGTTTTCCAGAAAGTCAAAACAGTTTATTATTATAAAAATCTAGACTCTTGTTTCAAAAAGGGAGAGGAGGAAGCCCGAGAGGGTAAGGCCTGAGAAGAATTTGATGAGATAGCCACCCAATATGTGTTATTGTAAGCCTGAGGGCATCTTTTTTTTGTGATCGCTTCTGTCATTGAAGATCTATGACAATTGTTTTTATCATATTGTGATTTCCCTCATTTTTCATTCTGTTTTTCATCTTCCTTGAACGAATTGTAGACATTGAGAATCAATGGCTACCCATGAATAATAGATTCTCGAGCGGTAAATATTTTGCTGTGATTGCCTACTATTTGTGTGTTTTGTATCAAGTATCGTTTCATCTCAGAATTGTGGCTCTAGGAACTCCAACTGCCAAAATAGATCTTCTTTTACTTTTCTTTTTCTTGTTTGCTAGTTTTTCCATGACCTGCGGGACTAGCCTGTGGCTGAGAAACCACGAATCAAGGGCATCTAAGTCATCAAAATTAGCTGAGGATTGCACCTGGTATGAGCCAGAACAACCCTTAAGATGGATCAATTTTTGTCCCAGCAGGTTTCAAACCGGTGACTTTAACATCACATAGTGCCTTAACAACACACTTTGTCACCGCATGGCTTCCTCGTTCTCCCATGTGGCATCTTTAGGACCGTAACAGGCCCATTGAACCTTTACCAATCCTATGGATTTTTTCTTGAGCACTTTGATTTTCCGGTCCAGGATGCGCAGTGGTTCCACCCATAAATCCCCTTCATGTTCCACCTGGATCACATTCCAATCAATCACATGATTAGGATCGGGCACATACTTTTTTAACAAAGACACATTGAACATGTTATGAATTCTCATGGATGGAGGTAATGCTATCATGTATGCAACTATGCTCATCTTTTCTAAGACCTCAAAATGCCCACAATATCTCGCTACCAACTTTGGGAAACTTCCCAATTTTAGCGAGCTTCTCTTGGATTTAAATTTAAAAAAAACAGGCTTTCCCACTTTGAATTCTCTATTTGTTCTTTTTCTATTAGCATATCTCTTTTGACGATCTTTTGTAACTTTTAAATTCTGCTTGATTTTTACCATCTTTTCTTCCATTTCCCTTAACAATTCTAGTCCAATCACAAATCTGTTTGTTGGGTCATCCAAACTTACCGGTGTGTTGCATTTTATGCCATACAATGCTTCAAACGGGCTCATCTTCAATGATTCTTGATACCTATTATTCTATGCAAACTCAACTAAATGGATATATTCCTCCCACTTAGAAGGCTTGTTCATTACATACATTCTCAACATATCTTCAATTATTTGATTATTTCTTTCTATTTGTCCATATAACTCTAGGTGGTATGCTATACTGAAATTTAAATTTGTTCTGAATCCATTAAACAACCCTCTCCAAAAATTGGAAGTGAACTTGGGATATCGATCCGACACTATCACCTTAGGCACACCATGCATCCTAGAAATTTCTCTCATTTAAATATCTGCAATATTGGCTACCTTGTGAGTTACTTTTACCATAATGAAATGTGAAACCTTTGTGAGTTTGTCCACCACTACCATGATGGAATCATGTTGCCTTGCTATCCTGGGCAATTTGGTAATAAAATCCATAGCAACAACTTCCCATATCCATTCAGGAATGGGAAATGGCTGAAACAATCATGCTAGATGACTATTCTCAACCTTTACCTTGTAACCTTCCATGCATTTATCCAAATAATTAGTGACATTTTTCTTCATTCCAGGCCAAAATATTGGCCTCTAACCTCTATAACAATTTTCCGATATCCTGGATGTCCTGCATATGGCACATTATGCATTTCCTTTAGGACTAAATTTCTCAATTCTTGATAATTAGGAACATAAAATCTATTTCGAAATAAGAGGATTCCATCATCCTCTTCCAACTTGTAATTCTTATATTTTTGTTGTATATCATTCTATTGTAAGATTCCTTTAACTTGCACATAACGCTGATTTGCAATTACAACCTCTAAAATTATCTCTTTTAAATATGTCTTGTACACACTAATGGTTGTGGCATGCATTTTATGTACCCTTCGGTTGAGTGCATCAACCACCTTGTTCTTTTTTCCTCTTATGTGCTTGATATCAAATTTATATTCACTAAGAAATTACATCCATCTAGTTTGTCTAACATTTAGTGTTGGCTGTTCAAACAGTTATTTCAGACCACTATGGTCTGTCCTTAATTCAAATTTTCTTCCCATGGGGTAATTCCTCCACATTCTTAAGGCATGTAGTATGACTGCTAGCTCTAATTCATGTGTGGCATAATTTATTTCATGTTCCTTCAATTTTATGGATTCATAACAAATTACATGTCCATTTTGCATAAGGATTCCACTGATCCCTTCCTTGCATGCATTTGTGCACACAAAAAAATCCTCGTCCGGATCTACAACTTTTAAAATAGGTGCATTGGTTAACAAATCCTTTAAGAACTGAAAATTTTCTTCACACTTGGCACTCCACTCAAATTTCACTCATCTCTTTTGAAAATATGTTATTGGGTGTGAAATTTTTTAGAATCTCGCAATAAATCTCCTATATTAACCAACTAGACCCATAAATGATCTAACCTCTGAAATATTCATTGGCGTTGGCCAAATCTTGATTGCTTCAATATTTTCTAGATCCACTGCTATGCCCTCTTCTGAAACAATGTGACCCAAATAATATATCTACTTTTGATAAAAAGTGCACTTACTCAATTTTCCATACAATTAGTGATCTCTCAACACTTGTAGCATTTTCCTCAAATGTCACTCATGCTCTTGTTCTGTCTTGGAATAGATAAAAATATCATCCAAGAACACAATTACAAATGTATCCAGGAAATCTATGAACACCCCATTCATCAAACACATAAATGTATCTTGTGCATTTGTCAAACCAAAAGGCACCACAACAAATTCATAGTGTCCATACCTAGTACTAAAGGTTTTTTTTCTAGTGTCTTCTTCTTTGATTCCCACTTGATGATATCTTGACCTCAAGTCAATCTTGGAGAATATCTTTACTCCTTTCATCTGATAAAAAAATTATCAATCCTTGGAAAAGCGTATTTATTCTTGATTATAATTCATCTTTCTAAAGTCAATACATAACCTCAACGTTCCATATTTCTTATTGACAAAAAGAACTAGGGCACCCCAAGGATAAACACTTGGGTGAATGTACCCTCTCTTTAAAAATTCTTCTAGTTGCATTTGTAACTCTTTTAGTTATGGCATGCTCATTCTATAGGGATTTCTAGATATTGGGGAAAATCCCGACATTAAGTCCATTGAGAAATCTATATCCCTCTTTGGTGGTTATCCTGACAACTCCTCAAACACATCTTTATACTCTTTCAAGACTGGATAATCTTCGAGACTTGGCTCCTTATCCTTCATTGGATCTTCCATATGGGATGCATATATCTAACACCCTTTTCTAAAACTTCTTTTCAACTGCAATGCTGAAATCTATTAGAAAGATATAGGCCTCGGAATACCATGCACTGTCCTTGAATTCCCTTCTTCATCTCAACACATGAAAACCTTGTTATAACAATCTAAAACAACATGATGATTTTCCAGCCAATCCATACCAATCAAGCAGTCATAAGACCCAAACGATATGATGTTCAAATTTGCCTTAGTGTTAGTTCCATTCATATTTATAGGAAATTATTTAACAAGCTCATTAATTCTTCTCTTGGTTCCGGTAGCTAGCTGAACTAACCAAGACTTTTCATGATTAACTCTATTCAATTTAAATCTTTTGATTAGATTTGGATCTATATAACTATGACTAGCTCCAGAATCAATTAAAATATCTATGGGATGATTATCAATATTACCTTCCACTTCAATCATGTGGGATTGATAGTCTACTTGTCTATTGTCCAAGGATGCATAGATCCTTGATATTCTTTTTCCCACTTCCTCTGTTGTCTCCTCCTTATTGACTCTATGTAAAATATTTATCTTATCTTCTTGGCGAGGAAAAAATTTATACATGTGATCTCCTTCACATCCCCAACAATTTATGGGATGTTGTCTTGGCCTCTTTCCAATGACTGTCATTTTCTGATCACCTTGAGATGGTTGCCCTTGCTGATATGATTGAGATCTATTTTTGATGAAAGATGGATTGAATCCTTTATTCCTTTGATCCATCTTTCATTTCTTCTTGTCATGCTAGGTCCTTTGGAAATATATCTTTCCTTTATTCTACTCATATAAATACTTGGCCTTTCTTACAAATTCTTCTAAATTCTTGGGTTCATCAAACTAAATTTTGTCCTTGTAAAAGGATGGAATTCCACTCAAGAACCTTTGAATTTTGACCTTCTCATATTTGATGAAGCTCACATACCTAATAATTTCCAAGAACTTTCTCTCATATTCATCCATGGTCATGTTCCCAAGCTTGATTTCAAAGAACTCTTGCATCTTCTTGTCATAATATTACTCTGACAAGTACTGTTCCAGAAAATATTTCTTGAACTACTTCCAAGAAATTATTTTCTCATCAAGGTGTTGAACCTGCTTCAACCGGTCCCACCACATAAATTGCTTCCCTTGAAGGTGGTAGGTTACAATTCTAGCTTTTGCATTTGATGAGTAGTTATGAAATTGGAAATATTTCCTCATTCCTAGAACCATGCTTCTGCATCTTCACCTTTCTTGTTTTCTCCATCAAATGATGGTGGCTTGATTTTCCTGAATTCCCCTTGCAATATATTTGACCCATGTCTCCTTCTTTGATGTTTGACAAAAGATATACTTGGGCTTCTTTTCGACCTTGAATGTGCATATGTTTTTCTGGTTGAGTTCCCAAGGCAATGATGATGTTGATGTCTGCTAATACTCCTTGATCATCTATACCATCCATGATCATCCCTCCTATCATGAGACCTAGACACCTCCACTTGCTTGCCGCTAGCTTCTTTCCTTGTATGTTATAGGTGTCATCTTTCACTCCCAACACATTTTTAGGTACCCATAACCCAATTCTGATTACACCGCTAGCTTCTATGGGTCATAATATTTCCATTGAATTCTCATGTGTCCCAAACAGACTTTTGAGCATGGATTTATGCCTTCCAGAAGTAAATCTAGTGCCAAAATTTTACCATCACTGTTTTGGCTATAACTTTCTCATAGAAGCTCCATTTTGCTAACCGTTTAGTTCATTTAGCTCCAAAACACATGATCCTTGGAAAAATTTTGAACAACTCTTCACTCCTAGGAACACAACCTCTTTCTCCATGAAATTATAGCTCTAGACATCAACCAAACATGTACACACCAATTTCCTACAAGCTCCCACACTTAGAACTCCATTGATGATCATAAAACTCCATGTATCAAAAAATGTCCTTTCTGTGAGGGAAATCCTTTTACAGGTGATCTTCTTCGGAAGTCGTATTAGATCTTGGACCTATACTAAATCATCTCTTAAGGCTCATAGGCTCCTGTGATTTCCCTCAAATGTAGATCCGTACAAATCAGAAACCCGCAGGCTCCTTCTCTAAGCCCCTTTATGTCTTAATAATAATTTTTAGGCACTAGCCCCTTTACTTCAGCCCAAATATCATGTGATCGTGGGCTAGAACCAAGTTCTTTCCTAAATGGTGATTATCCAGAGCTTCGGGAATCTAGAGCTCCAAAACTTTAGGCTTCAAAGGTTTCTCCCTCAACACATTCAAAATCCCCCAAATTGGCGAATTGGAGAACTCCTGAACGAGAACTTCTCTAGAGATTTGGGATTCCAGTGCTTCAGAACTTAGGGCTTTAGAGGTTTTTCCAACACAACACAACACTCCATCTGAACGTCGAAGTAGAAAACCCCCGAAGGGTTTAAGAATCGACGATCCACACTCTTTGATGTGATATATGGTCCAAAGGATCTCTGAGGCTCTGGGCTTCAGTACTTCGGAAGATTTTCTAAAAAAACACAACACTCCCCCCAAACATCGAAGTGGAGAACCCTCAAATATGAACTTCTATGGATCTTCGTTACTCTAGCGCTCCAAAGAGTCGAGCTTCAGAATATTTCTCAACAAAACACCACAATTCACCTGAACGCCAAATTGGTGAACTACTCCGCCGCTCTCCGACTTCAGATATTTGGGCTTCAGAGTATCTTATAGCACAACATTACACTTCCTCCAAATGCCAAAGTGGAAAACCCCCAAAGGGTTTAAGAATCAATGGTCCACACTCCCTACTAAGATCTATGATCAATAGGAGCTCTGGGACTCCGGGCTTCAGGAATTCTTGTGACTCCAACGCAAAATACCTCTAAACCACCGAATGTCAAATTTGAGATCACTCCTCCTGTCGCCAACAATAGGGATCCACTCTGAAACTTTGGGATTCAAGAGTTTTGAAACTCCGATGCATGTTGCCTCTTGAATTTCCAAACATCGAATTGGAGATGGGCTGAGATCTATAGTTCATGTGTCCCCATCAATGAATGTTCTGGATTGACTCCAGGATTCATGAATTTTCTTTCCAACACACCTTTTATTCACAGTCTTCTGAATTTTCAAACTCCCAAAGGTTCGAAAATATGCTAACATGTGTCCCTAACAACCAACGATCTGGATTTACTCTAGATTTTGGGACTTTAGAATATTTTCCTCCTAGAAACACAATAACTCATTTCTCCCAGAGAGTCGAATCACCGAAATTTTGTGAGATCAATGACTCACACTCGCCTACGTGCAAATCCAACGGTTGGGATCTCATATTCTCCACATTACCTCTCCTCCTGGTATGTGCTTGATTCGATGACCTAGATCTGTCCTTGACCAAATCCAATGGCTGTCACTTCTCCCCATGATCTACGGTGTAGATTCACTCGGGGATTTCATAGTTTCGTGGATTTTGCCTCTTTCATGATAAAAGACTCAAAACAATCATAGTGGTGAAGTCCAAAGTAATTAGGGGTTTAATGTATGCACTTCTTACTCTGATATGATGACCCTCATTCTTTCATGCTCAAATCTAATGGTTGGTATCTGATCTCCTCTATAGTGCGCTCTCCTCTCATCTGGGTTTGATCCAACGACCTAGATCTAATCTGGTAGCCCAATTCAACGATTTTTGTGGTTTCTCAAACCACTACATGTCCTGATCTTTCAAACACAGTTAAGGTGTGCTCTCAGTGCCCTCCTGGCACCCATGGACACATTGTAACTTAAAATTTGGCCATTTTGAAAACGTTTCTCTGTGAAATTTCGCTTCAATTTCAATTTACTTGGCCCATCCATGCTTAGTGTTGAAAAATGGAGCTTTGATACCATATTGTAACATCCCCAGCCACCTACTGAGATATGCCACATGAAACTTTTAGAACTGTATACAAAATTTAAAGCATATACAAATACTCTAAAAATACACAGATTCATGCAAAATAATACTAGTAATACACATGTAGCATACATAGGGAAAAACCCATAAAACTAAATGCATATTAATGATGCAACACATAATTTAACACACAATTGACACTTATATTTGATAAAATACCACCAACTGTGTGCAGAAATTCCACGTTCCTCCCAACCTTAGACCATGCTAATCATAATTATCAATAGTGGGTCCCCTAAGATGGGACTAAACTCCACCCAGGTAAAGGGATTCTTAAACAGGATGACGTATCTTAGAAAGTAGGAACAACTTCATCAGGTGCCAACTCAAACTAAAAACCTACAGTCCTTCACTCCCCACATGCCTGTCCCACCCCAGGAAGTGTTCCCCTTCTCTTCTCAACAATCCTTCGGTTGCCCCACTTCCTTTCTGGGGCTTCAACAACATGTCGGATAGGAAGTATCAGAGAACTATAGTTGCAATTGGGCACCTTTAGGAAATCAATTCCCAACAATTCTCTCACTTTGAGAGAATTTCTCATGGGCCTGACAACCCGCCTCTTCAATATTCCATAGGCCTAACAACCTGCTTCCTTTGTACAACTCCTAAGATATCAAGGCATAGGAATGGTGATGGCAGCAACAATGTTCGGGGAAGGTATAGGTGCACTTGTACTAACAATAAAGGTATGGAGTACAATTGAAAGAGTGTGTGAAAGAGCGAGAGGAAAGAATGATGGAATGGATGAATGAATGGATGACTGGGGAAATGGACTAATTTTCCCCATATTTATGTACATGCACCCTTAATCAAACCTGTCCCTCAAGGAACTCATTTATCTCCACCTGTAATTCATTCTATTCCCATAAGAACTTAGGATAACATAAGTTATATCCATACCTTATACTTTAAGGAATATTAATATAATACTCCTTTTTTTCTTAATCTCTCTAGCTTAGCCCCTTATCCTTAACATTTAGCCCCCATTTCCATAACTAGTGGAGTTTAGTCCCCCATACTCTTTCACATGGTTGGTCTACACTCAGTGATGTGTTTTTCATTAATGATATGAGTGTTTACATATTAAAAAAATAGGCTCATTGGCATTTTGCATCTAGGCTCTCCAGCCTAATAATCACATAAGCCTTCTTGCCTATAATAACTTGGCTCGCCAGCCTATAAAACATATTTACATTTACAATTGGGGATCGACCTAGGGGTATTACAAAAGGTCACGAGCATACTTATACTGGGAAAGGGAAATACCTTCTGTAGTTTGAAAAACTTGGAGGCCAAGGAAATAATGAAAATAGCCTAAGTTTTTCATTTCAAATTTATTTTTAAGGTTGGATTTTGCATGGGTTAAAAGTTTAGGGTCACTACTAGTGAGGATAAGTGTTGGGTTTTTATATTCTTTGCATTGAAATTCTAGTCGAGGTGGATTGACTGGAAGTGAAAGTCGAAATTCGAAGTGATTGACTCGGAAAATTTGATGTCAAGGTGATCGATATCAATTCAAATAGGTCATCCAAAAAATAGTTCAACAGGTGGTCATATGGAAACTAAATGAAGACTTAATTGAGGCCGACTGATAGTCGACTGGTAATCCGACTAGTAGTCAACTACAGCAAAATCCTGAGATTCACGAGATTTGTAGCTAATGAACTGCGTGGAATTGTAAACATTTTTGGACACCTTTCTTTAGGCGTATTCCTACTGTAAATCCTATAAATAAGGTGTGTTGTAAAATTGTAGAAGCTAATCAATAATCGTTAGGTTGTTGGTCATGTAGACATAAGCTAAATTGGTTACATAATTTTTCTTGTGTAAAGTGAGAGGGTATGATGTCTATTTTGTCTTAGGTGTAGACCAAGGTTAGGCATGTAATCTTTTATTCTGAATGAATAAGACAAAAAGGGGCAAGACCTCTCAAGGAGTGTTGGTTTTATTGTTCGGGTTTTTGGGGTAAAATCTATGTGTATTGTGTGCTTGCTTTGTCATTTACTTTTTTTTATATCTTTCTTCTTATCTTCTACTAGGTTTAGCATGGAAGTCTACATTTTGAACATGTGGTATCAGATATTGGTTTGACAATCTTGGATCTCATCTAAACCCTAGGTATAGTAAGAGTTGTAAGTTAGAGATATTTAAAGTTGTGCTTAAAGAATGGCTAGTAGCTCTAGAATAGAGATCGAAAAATTTAATGGCCAGAATTTTGAGCTTTGGAAGCTTAAATTGAAGATATCCTTATAGATCGAGAACAATATGCAACAGTTTATCCAGGTACCATTCCGACAGGTATGTTGAGGGAAGAATGGGAGAAACTCGAAAGAAGGTCAAGGAGTATGATTTGACTTTGTCTTGCAGATTGGGTGTTGTTGAATATCTTAGGAGAAGACTCAGGGAAGAAACTATGAGACAAGTTGGGAAGCTTGTACCAGTCAAAATCCCTAGTAAATAATTTTTTCCTTAGAAATAAGTTGTATCTTCTGAGGATGACTGATAACAGTTTGGTGAATAAGCATTTGAATGCATTTAATACCAGAATAATCCAATTGTTGTCTATGGATATCAAAATCAGTGAGGAGGAGAAATGTATTAGCCTATTATGTTCTTTTCCAGACTCATGGGATAGCTTAGTTGTGGCTATAGGGAGTAATTCAGCCACATTAGTGTTAGAATATGTGGTTTCATATCTACTATTAGAAGAAATGAGAAGGAAGAACATGGAAAGATAAACCAAATATGCATTAGCGATGAGAGGTCGAATAGTTGACAGAGATAAAGGTACATTCTGTGGTAGAAAGTCTAAGTCAAAGGGTAGATCTAAATCCCTAGTTAAGTCGACGAGAAGGTGCTAGAAATTAGGTAAAGTTGGGCATTATAAAAGGGACTGCAAGTCGAAGGAAATGAAATTCAATATAGGATCTGATGAGAATCGGTTGACTGAGAGAAAGACTACTTCGGATAAGGGAGGTGATTTTTACCTAGTGTCAACCAATACACAGTCGGATCAGGATGTTTGGTTGATCGACTCAGGAAAACCCTTTCATATGACACCACATAGATAATGGTTTTGCGAATATGAATGATATGAAGGGGGTAATGTAATCTTGGGGGATGACTCTATTGTAGGAAAAGTCCTCTGCAGACAGGTGAATATCCTCTTGGATTCTAGACACCTGTACCAATACAGAAAACATGCAAATGTTGGACACTAAAATTCCTTTGAATCTAACTAACTAATCAGAAAGAGAAGGAGAAGGAAGAAAGTGGGATGCACCTTATTATGATGTTTGTTATCATTACTCCAACTTAATCTTGATCTTCGAGCTCCTTAGCACTATTTGACACCTGCAATGCAATGGACAATGAGACAAAGAACTCCTACTCTACTCTATAATATTAGTCCAATCAAATCCATATTATATAAGACAAACATATGTAAAGAGACATAGGTGAGAAGGAAATAGGACAAGCAATATATTAATGAGAACTCTTAAATAAATACTTACAGATTGTAGCTGTAGTTTCATCAGCTTCCCCAAGTCCTCCTCGTCCAGCCCTTGCAAAAATCTCCCAAAACCATGGGTTTGATATCCTAAATCATTCTCCCAAGACCATAGGTTTGATACCTCAAATCTCCACTATTATTTCCTTTTCCATGGAAATCCCCCATTATATAGGATTTGGAGGCTTAACCACCATGGAGAGGATCACTCATCAAATCCAATAAAAGGGGATCTGAAAGATATTTAGGTAGAAAACATCTCTTAAGGATTTTAGGAAGGAAATATCTCTCAAGGATTTTAAGGAGGAAATATTCAACCATCCATGAGATCCTCCACCTTCCCTAAAAAATACGAAACCAAATGTGAGGTGGATTCTCACACAATTAATTTATTTTTCATGAATATTAATAATAATTCACGTGTGCTTGGTATTTTTGCCTTCATGTAATATATCCCTCCCCCACATTGAATATGGATTGTGACATAGGTTATTCCATGGTGTCGAGGTGTATGAGACACTTATATGACACTTACGACACTTAGGGAAAGGTACCTAGGTGTGAAAATTTCATGTGTAATAGAATGCCCCCTAAAATGTAAGGTCAAAATAGAGAATGATGGTTGAAACACTTTACAAATATTTAATGCAAGGGTGTGGAGTTGGAGAACCTAGAAGAAGCTGCAAACAACCATCAAACATTATTAAAAAAAATTCCATTTCCAAGGCAGACATACCTATGCTTGGAATATAAGATTACTCAAATCATGGCCACCAACCAATACACTACAAATCCATGAAAAATATTGACTAAGGATATGGCCACCAAAGATACAATGTGGATCCATACCTCCATGACATGAATTGATCGTAGCCACGAAAAATACATAGTGGAGTTACAAGATGATAAAACATAGCCACGAACCAATACAATGTGGATCTATGTGACATTCTATACTTCAACATGTGCAAATGATCTCCTTTGCAGCCTGGGAAAAAAAGTTTAACAGAGTGAATGATCAACCCAGGGTCTTCGTCCCAATCCTGATGTGGTATGAATCTAGCCATGTGAATAGATGTTTTGATGTTGAACATGGTAGAAACCACTTGATTACTGGTCATTGAGGTAAACTGTTAACAAGTGCGAGGGAAATCACTAGTGATGTCAATGACTCCCAAGGTACCCTAGTACTATCCAACGAATGTGAATAAATGAGTTGAATTCAAACATTTGTGGAATCATCCGATCAAAGGTCAATGATATAAAGCTATTTTCGGAGGTGAGGAGGCCTGACATTGAGGCATGTAGGTCCCAAGTTATTAATTGTTTTCTAATTCTAATTCCTGGATGATGTGTTGAAGTCAATAGGAAAAGACTCGTCGAAGGAGGGCCTTCATGTATCCCCCATCATCGACACAAAACTAACACAGGAAAGTGATGTAAGATGGTGAATCGAATGAGTATGGATTGACATAGGAAACTTAAACTGGAAATACTATAGATGGATGGTTTGAAGTGAAACTTCCCTTGAGCATGATGAGGCACGACAACTGACTTGGAAGAATTGACTCAACGCATACCAAAAATGTAATTTGACGACAATAAGAGAACTCTTCGACTGGATGAAAAAGTATTGCGACACATGGAATTGGTATGACTCAGAGACAAGCAGATTACCCAATTGTAAGACAGGACGCAAACATGTGCCATGTTCAAGGGATACAATAGCTGTCATAAAGGATTCTCAAAAACTTGACCCACTTCCTTCATTTTTTCCCCCACCCAGATAGATGAGTACCACTTTTTAATTTAATAAGCTCGAGGAGGGTAACACATGCTCGATATAACTCACCTTCGATAAGTCCCTCTTCCTTTTTTTAATGAATTGGAAGAAGTAAGGGTTTGATCCCATATGGGCCCTTCAATGTGTATTTTAGCGAGTCCAGAGAAGGAAAACTCAGCGGTTTTTCATGTTTAGAGAGTTTGAAAAGAACTTAAAGGTTACTCTAGGGTTTTCCTTTTTCGTAATTTTAGTTTTGTGAGGATGAAAAAGAGATAAACTACCACTCGAAAGGTGCCCTTTCAAACCTTTTAATGAGTGTGAAAGGAAGAAATATCACTCGAAAATCTTTTCATGTTTAGAGAGTCTGAAAAGAGATTAAAGGAGACTCTAAGGGGTTCCTTTTTTGTATAACCTTTACGAGTCTGAAAAAGTGATAAAATTATACTCAATTACATTCTCGTGTATTTACGAGCATGAGAAAGAACAAAGAATAAGCTTGGTATTGGTTTCATTTTTACACAATCTTGAAACAAAATTAAACTATGCTTGTAAATTCACAAGGTAATTTCCAAAGGTTTGGATACCCATGGATGGTTGGTACTCTTCCCCCAGCTTGAAAATCTAGTAGATTAACTCTAGAATGATAATCAAAGGCTGGAGACATGCCCCCCCAAGCTTCAATTCATTCACCAACTTTGAGGTTGTCTCCAATGTCTATACTAGATGGAGAAAAAGGATAAGGGTGGATGAAATGAAGGTTCAAATATGAGACCTAATGAAAGACTCAACTTGACATCTATGAGATATAGATAAAGACTCGACTCGATATCTATGAGATCTAGTGAAAAGACTCGACTCAATGGGAGAGGTGACTATTTCATTTTTTAATGAGCTTGACACAGGAAAAGAACTATTCTCAAGGCTCCAGGTTTAATCCCTGGATTTATGTTTCATTTTTTAACGATCTTTCTACAGAGAAGTGAAACTATGCTCGTGACCTCTGTTTCATTTTTTTAACAAACTTTCCACAGAGAAGCGAAAACTATGCTCGTAGCTTCACTTGATCATGGCTTCCAAGAGGAAAATTATCTGAAAGGAATACATGTCCAGGGACAATGAAATCTTAATAGAGGAGGTCACCAAAGAAGAATTATGGAATATCCTTCAAATATTTCAAACGGACAAGAGTCCAAGGTCGGATGGTTTTTCTATTGAATTCTACACAGGATGCTTCAACTTTTTAGGAGATGAACTTTTAAATCCAGTGGAATTCTCCAAACCTTCAGGACAGATTCTTGCTCCCTTCAACACCACTTTCATTGCACCTATCCCAAAGGTGGAAAACCCACATAATTTTAACCAATTCTGACCCATCTCCCTCTATAAAAACATTTACAAGATCATATCAAATCTAATTTCCACCAGATTGAAATACCACCTAGCCGAAAATATCTCCTCATAACAATTTGGTACTTTTCTCCAAGGAAGAAAAATTGATCAAGTAATTGGTCTTGCTCGAGAAGGCCTTCATTCCATCCATTAAAGAATACAATGGGATATCTTTACAAATATTTTGATAGGTTTAGCTGGTTATATATCAAGATTCTTTTGATTCACCTGGGTTTTCCCACTTTGTTTTTACTTAGATCCTAAATTGCATCTCTACCACCTCCTTTCCTCTTCTAATCAATGGGTCATCCTCTCCCTTCTTCAAGGTTGAGCGTGATCTCAAAAAGGGATATCCTCTCTCCTCTCTCCTCTTCTTGTTGGTAGAAGAATGTCTCAGCAGGCTGATCCATAAGGAAATTTCCTCTATGCAACTGAAAGGTATGCATATCAATACAAATTGTTCTTTATCACATCTAGTTTTTTTTTATGATATTCTCCTCTTTTTTGAAGGAAAACTTTCCTTTGTTGTCAAATTAAAGGATATCATTCAAACCTTTTGTACTGCAATTGTCATGCTAGTGAACATGGAGAAATATTCGTTATATTCATGGGGGTTTTCCAATGAGGAGAACCAACACATCTCATGGATCTTAGATATTTAGATAAAATACAGTGATGTAGGTATGAAATATCTTGGATTTTCACTCAAGGAAAATAACTATAGAAAATGAGATTGGATCTAGTTGATTTCCAGAGTGGAAAAGTGAATACACTCTTGGTACAATCAATTTCTATCCCAAGAGTGATGATTAGTGTTGATAAAATTATTTTTGGAAGATATTCTGGTCTTTTGGACATCTTTGGCTTGGGTACCAAAAGGAATTCTAGGGAGAATCAACCAACTATCTTATCGTTTCTTATGGTCTGGCTCTGAGGATATAAAATATCTGGTGCTAGTCTCTTGGATACGCCTTGTAGTTCCAAAATATTCTAGGGGATGGGGACTAAAAAAATTCACCTTTTTGCACATGATCTAGTTGCAAAAAATGCATGGTCACTTATTGAAGGTGCATGCCTCTAGTCACGGATCATGAAGTAAAATTATTTCCCCACAGAACCAGTTATTGGTTGGATTCACAAGCCACAAACATCCTCTTGAAATGGCTCAATTGTTTTTAAATATATTGTTAATTCTTTCTCACTTATTGGAAACTAACTCATCTGGAAAATCAACAATGGAATAAGCATTCTTATATGGAAATACCCTTGGATCAGCTGCAATGGAAAGAATATCCTCCCTGAGCCTCTTATTCATAGTATCAATCAAGAGGGATTCTTCTATATTCATCAAATTCATCGTCGAGATATGCAATTTGGTCAACCCAATTGGCTTGATTGGTAGGAGGTTGGTCTAGAATAAATTCATGCTGCATTATGGATGGACTATACAAATGCACTAAAATCCTCTTTGGTCTATCTCACTAGCCAAAACCACTCCCTGATCTAGTCCTTTAATCATATAGAGGGCTATGCACCAAAACATGGTCATTCTTCCTTGATTATTGAGCATATTGAAGCCCCCCTCCACCCATGGTGGGGAAAGCTTCTTTCAAAGATGAAATTTCCAACTAAATCAAAATTATTCATGTGGATTTTTCTTAATCACAAATATTCAAAAAGAAACTTTGTGGGTCCTATTAGATGTGTCCTATACAAATAAGATAATGAAATTGGTCAACATTTGTTCCGAAAATTCCCCTTCACATGATCAGTGTGGGAAGACCTTAAAAAATCTTTGGGGTCCTCTATTTAGTGGGGGGGATTCTATATAAATTTCCCTTCGATCTTCGCTAGAATCACCATCCACATCATCTAAAAAATCCCTCCCTTTAATCATTGCCCAGGGTATATGGTTAGCCTAGAACCATGTTACCTTTGTTGATATAGATCCCTCCCCCTCTCCTTGTGCATTGAAAACTCTATCCATCCTAAAATCATTCCTTCAAAATACCCTGCATCCTCCTACAAAAATTCATCATGCTCCCACTATTCAAAATCCTTTCCCTGGTCATTATTTGATGGAGTTTCCTAGGGTTCTCCATACAAAGGGGGATCTGGCAGAATCATTCATATGTATGATTCCACATATATATCCTTCATATCCATTTCGGGTGAGGCCACAAAAAAATTCAATGAGTTCATGGCTATAAAATTGTTGCTTCTTCCAGCCAAGGAAAAATGAATTTCACATATTAACATTTATGGTGACTCAATGCTAGCCATAAATTGCTTAAATGGTAATCAATCACTTCATAAGTATTTTATGCAACCTCTAATGGAAGATATCAGAAGATTTATTTCTTTCTTTTCACACTTCTCATTCACTCATGTTTACAGGATATGGAACAAGGAAGTGGACCAACTCTCCAAAGCTATACTAGAAATGGACCAAGGAAGATGGAAAGACTGGGAAAATAGTCCACAAGGCTCCACAGAATTTATTCATGACCCTTGGCTCCCTGTCTAACTAAACATCACAAATGTTTGATGATTTTCTTTGATGCTACATGTATATTTCAAACCTATAATTTTTGGAATTGTTGAAAACGGTCTTGGGCTTTCTATCAACCCTGATTTTTTTGTCTCCCAAATCTATGTCAGTCTATATCCTGGACAAGATTCTATATCCTGTATGCATTTTTTTTTATCTTTAATTCCTCTAGAATGCTCTAAGCATAAGCATCTATCAATGTAATTGTGTCCACTATGAATAAAATTAAAAATACTTGCTTTTTTTCACAAT
>ML781949.1:642207-681085 GCA_009831015.1 Picea engelmannii | reverse complement strand
GGCCATCACCCCAAGTCCTAAGAAATGAATGCATACCTAACAAAAGGACTTAGCAAATGAAAATAAAAATCCAAAAAAGGCTGAATGAATAAAGAAAAGGGAAAATTGGGGTTTGGAAAGACATAGTGCCAAGGAAAGGGTAACTCATTGCCTATGTGCTCCCTCATATAAATGCACTCATGAGGATGGATATCATGCATAACCTATCATGACTATGCCACCACCATGAAGTAAACCCTAAACCATACCATATGTCATTACACATGCCCCTTGATGGGTTTCTTGGGACATACTTCTTATCCTGGGTATTGGCACACCTAATAGGGGGTAATAATGATCCTCCCATACCTAAACTTAGAAAATTATATAACTTTATAAGCTAGTGTGAAACTTGAAGAGGATACTTATTGTGATCTATCTAATGGATTTGGCATTGACATGACTCACTTTGTATGTTGTATTTGATTTGTGTACTTTCCTTTGCTTTTGGTGGTGAATTAGACTACATGAGCCCCTCCTTGGATGATGGATTTCATAGGACTACCCACATGATTGATGCATTGGTCCTTTAGAGGACACTGAGGGGATACTAGCACACTTGATGGACGTTGAGCCTTTTGATGGCATGGCTCCATTAATGAGGCACCCTAGCACCTATGGGGTATGATGTGACCCTTTGATGATGAGATGTTGCACCTTTGATGATGATTTAACATCTCTTTACGGGACATTGCAACTTTTGAGGGAACGTTGGACCTTTTTAATGATGATATGGCACCTTCTGATGATATTTCACACCTCGTGGGAGATGATACACCACTTAGAGATGAAATTTTGCAACTCTTGAAGACAACTTTTCACTTTTTTTACCCCCCTATACATCATTTGGAGTGAGTCATCCACTTTATGAGGCCATACATGCCACATGTGTAAGGTTGAGCATGCATTTATAGTGGATGATTTGACATTTGAGCTTCTTTACTTCATCTTGGAGGCATCATTGGGGATATTAGTGACCTATATATTCATGGATCATGTATATTTTATGTCTATTGGTCTTATCTCTAGGGTTTATGAGAGATAAAGGCATTATTTTATGTTTTTAGGGCTTCTAATTGATGAGAAGGGTGCTTGATCTCTCATATAAATAAAATAAACACTTCTCACTTGTAAATCATTACTACTTGTGGAGATTTATCACTACTTGTATACTAATACTTTCTCTCTTATGCAAATTTTTATGGATGGGTAGTTAGAACAATGTTTTGGAGAAGATGACTTGTGGATGCTTTTTCTACTTCATGGATGTTCATTTCCATGTTTTTATGGATGACAGTTTTCTTGAGTAAGCAGTCTCTTGTTATATTTTGGTTTTGTTTATGAATAAATATAATTGTAATGTTGCTTCTCTAGTGATGGTTGTGCATTCTCTTGGATATTTCTTGAATAAACCCTTCTTGTTAAAACCTTTGGAAGGTTACTAGTTAAGAACATTCCCTTGAATTGTCTTTGAAGACCTAGTGATATACTAGGAGGATCTTCTAGTGTTATTAGTGAACAACCCTAGATCCACTCACATCCAAAGGAGTCGTCAATTGACCCCATATGCCCAAAAATATAGTAGCCACTAGTCTTTCTCCCAATAGTCAATCACAAAATTTTAAATTTCAATCTCATTTTATTGTTTTAGGGTTAGATTAGGGTTTTTTAACAACAATATATTCATTTTCAGCCATAAAATACTCGGAAGTTTTGATATCCATGCATGTTGTTGACCTAATAATCATATTTACACCCTAAATTGCATTGTTGATTTGTTATTTTAGCCTTTTAGGGTTGTACATCTAGGGTTTTAGGGTTGTTATATACATCTTTATTTTCAGATTTTGTTGGTTGATAAAACCCTAGTTTAATCGATTATTTAGCCATATTTATTCATTAGTTTATTCCTTGTTGAAGGACTAATTTTATTGATGTTGTAATAACTTGTATTTATGTTGTAATTTACTATCTTTCTTTCAAGTTTTACAACATCCAATAGTTTTTTCTTCTTTCGTAGTGTTTGGGGATCCTCTTGAGCCTAAAATTAACTCGGTAAACCTTCTAAATTGACCTAGATCCTCATCCATTCAAATATATAATTGCATTAACTTACCACCATATCCTTACCTTGTTTATATTATTCTATTGGTGATAGATTGAGTACCTAGATAAGAGGCCTTAGAATTTATTGTGTCTTGCTTAGGGATTCTTGGAGATTACTAGGGAATCCTCCCTTGTGTTGGATTTACTCCCCCACTAAAGAGAGGGAAGTTGTTTCCTAGGTGATAGTGCTGACATCTTTCAATGTTCCACTAGTGTTGGTGTCTTGTGAAGGCTTTGCACTAAGGTGATAGATTGTGTGGTAACATTTTTCTTCCATTTCTAAGGAGAATTGATTCTTTCTCCTTGGATATCCCAATTCTACACTTCAACCTTTTTTATGAGTAGAAACCAAAGCCTTATTTAAGTTTACTCATCTAGTGACTCCATTAAGGGAAGAGGCCCTTTTCCCTATGCAAATTTTGAATACTTTGTGCTTGTAAGGTGAAGCAAGCATCATTGTAATGGAATTGATGATTCACCTTGGTAACTCCACACACATATGCTTGGTATAAGGTTTCATCCTATTTTCATATTTTGTATAAAGTTGCATATTTTAAAATGAAGGAATTATGGCACCATGGGAATTTCATGAAATTTATCCTCCTTTTCATTTTAAGAAAATTCTAGGATACCTGAATGAGTTCCCTCTAAAATTGGAGAAGAATATTCCAAAATTGGATGGTTCTCTTTTTTCTATTCAATATGTCGCATCATTCCTAAAATTTTCTTCGAAGCTTGATATAGTGCATGAGGATGTACTAATAAGATTATTTGTATTTTCCTTGGAAGGAGATTCAAAGAGGTGAATTAAGTATTGTAGTGGCCCGGGGAAAATATCTTCTTTTGAAGGTTTGATCCTTCTCTTCCTCAAATTTTGGGATCCCTATTATGAGGAAGGAAGGTATGAAGAGATTCTTGAAGACTTTACGACAACCTTTCGTATGGATAAAGAGGCACCTCATGATCGAGAACATAATGCGAAAGAAGGAGAAGTCCCTTCTGACACAATAAATGATCAAGAACATGAGGAGCATGTTGATAAAGATCACATTAAATATCAAGAACTTATTGATGAAGAGTTTCATCATTCCATACATGAATATTTTGATGAGGGATTTGAAGATCAAACACTCCAAATTCCCATTAAATTCCTAGAGCCTAAGAAAAAGCCACCTCATGAATCTCTTGAAGAAGAGTAATTTGATGAAGCAAGTCATGTTGAAGATAAATTCCATGATGAATACCCTATTGGAGAGAGAAATCCTCTACATGAATATGAGAATTCAGTAAGCATTAGATATTTTCAAAATTCTTAATTTGATTATCTTTATTATGATTCTAAGAAGACTAAATTTGAAGAAAGGCCCTCAAGTAATTATGAATTTGAGAAAGTATTTTCTCCTCCATTTAATAGAGATGAGAGAATCCAAGCATCTGTCTCTCCTTCGAAGGAAGACAAAGTTGTGGTAGGTTTTACTCCTTTCCAAGTTTTTGACTTATGTGATGCATCCTTTGATGATTTGGAAAGTGAAGAGTTTTTAGAGAAACCCTTGGATTTGGTAAATTTTTCATTTGATGATGAAAGTGATCATAAGATTGAAAACATTGATGACCTTCTTTATATTGAAAGGAATAAATGGTATATGAGTATTTTTTATTTTGATGGGGGTCCCATTTATGATACTAATGATGACTCTAATTTCAAGAGTGAATAATTGTTTCCTTTGGAACAGTTATCATTTTTAGAAATTTTTCGTGATCACTTTCAGCCATATATATACATTAATGATGCAAATTTCTGCCAACATGAAGAGGATATGTTCACATATTTTTTTCAACCACCTTGGGATGATTTACTATAAAATTCTCATGGAAAATTCCAACCATAACCTATGAGGTATCATACATATTTTTTTGAGCACTTGGAGTTGTTTTATGAAGAAAATTTTCAGTGACCCATATGCTCATATTTTGGTGAACATTAATGTGTCAAATCAGCATTATAACACTCTTATGGGGCTGTGATTCAGCCAAGGAAGCAAGTATTTCATAGCAAAAATTTCGAGCCATATTTTTCTTCATCTTGTCCTCAATATGTCAAAGGAGATACAATTGGTAGTTATGTTTTGGGTGTTAAAATATCTATAGGGCAAAGGAATTTTCAATTTATGTTTTTTTGTAAGGATTTATAGCCAAATATAGAAGGGAAACATTCCCTAAGTTGGGTGCAATTTGTTTTTCAAGATTTGAATTTACACCCCATTTTTCATCTACATATTTTTTGGGCAACCATGAGGTATTCTTTAGGTTTCTTATGATTCCCTCTCAAGCCAAGGTGGCCATTTTTTGAAGTATGTGGATCAACCTTGTGAGAGGCAAGGGTTGCATCATGAGGGCTTTCTTGGAGCAAGGATGATTCATCATTTTCATATTGCATCCCCATTCAAAGATGGATAGAACAAGCTTGTATATGTACATGCCAATATTGGCATGATTTTGTTGCTCTTGTTCGTCCTCATGAGTTGGATTCTATGTTTGGTCATGATGTAATGTATGTCATAACTCATGATCATTTTGTGCTAGATATATCCTTGTTTTGGCTCATAACTAAGAACAAGGGTAGAATTTTTTATCTTGATAGGATGCTAGGGTGGCTTCATTAGTTGTATGATTATAACTGGCACTTTCTTGTCAATAAGGTTAGAGTAGGATACTTGTATGTCATGTTGTGTTTCCAGTATGCATCTTGATTGTGTTTTTTTACTTACTTGTTTCATTTATTTCTTATCCATATGCATTTATAATTAGTTTCAATTTTGATATAGTATTCCCCCAAAAAATTGATTATATATGATTTTGTTGATTTTTATTTATACTTTCCATCAATCGAAGGGATCATATCCCCCTGTTCATTTTTGTTGATGGTTTTATGTTAGAATTTAGCATGATATCTTTTAGTATTGATGCATAGTGCGGGTCTTGGAATTCTAGGGATTGTTGAAGTTCTCACACACTATATGGTGAGCACATGTCCCCATATTGGAGACATATGGTATTCCCTCACATCTAGGGTCAACAAGAAGATATTTTTTCTTCATGATCCACATTACAAATTGTAGTTATGATGATGAAATTAAGGATTCTCCACAAAAAAATTTACATAGATTCCTTCCATTTTATGCTTAGCTCACTCACATCAAACAATATGGTGCATGTAACACATGAGATGCACCATTATGATACTTCATATAGAGTGATGATGATCAATATTTTGGGCATGAAAATATTGATCATGGGTTGAACTAGATTATGGATCATGATTCTTTGAATTTAAACATGTTTCCTTGTTTCACCTTGGTGGTCATCATCATCTCCTATTCGAGTGTTGTCACTCTTGGGAAAAGTTGTACTATTGAGGGTCATTGATGGGGGTAACATGTCCACATATTGATTCATGTGTAACACACTCCATCTCTCCCATATCCATTATCCTTTCTTTTAGGTTGGTTGTCATATTTCACCCATAAAGGTTCATGCCTAATAATCCCATGAGAAGAAGGAGCTAGAATGCTCAAGGTTGATGCATTTTGATATAAAAATAATAATATAGAAAGAGAAAATGCAAAGTAAAGAAAAAAAAAATGAAAGAAAAGCAAAGTAGAAAAAACAAAGACAAATGAAAAACATGAGCTATTCCCCCTCCCTAAGAGGCTACCACCCAAAGTCTTGTCCAATGAATGCATACCTAAAAAAAGGACTAAGCGAATGAAAATAAAAATCCCAAAAAGGCTCAATTAATAAATAAAAGACAAATTGGGGTTTGGAAAGACAAAGTGTTGAGGAAAGGGTAACCCATTGCCTAAGCACTCCCTCATATAAAGGCACTCATGAGGATGACTATCATACATAACATTTCATGACGATGCCACCACCCATGAAGTAAACCCCAAACATACCATATTCCACTACACATTCTCCTTGATGGGTTTCTTGGGACATACTTCTTATCTTGGGTATTAGCACACCTAATAGGGGGTAATAATGATCCTCCCATACCTAAACTTGGAAAATTGAATAACTTTATAAGCTAGTGTGAAATTTGAAGAGGATACTTAATATGATCTATCTAGTGGCTTTGGAATTGAAGTGGCTCAGTTTATATGTTGCATTTGACTTGTGTACATGCCTCTTATTTTGATGGTGCATTGGACTACATGAGCCCCTCCTTGGATGATGGATTTCACAGGGCTACCCACATGATTGATTCCTTGGTCCTTTGGGGGACATTGAGGGTCTACTAGCACACTTTATGGAGGCCAACCACCACTTGAGAGAGGTCATTCAACTTTTTTGGGAGGACGTTGATCCTTTTGATGAAATTGCTCCCTTGATGAGGTACCCTAGCACTTATGGGGTTTGATGTGACCCTTTGATGATGATTTGGCATATCTTGATGGGACATTGAACCTTTTGAGGGGATTTTGGACCTTTTTTATGATGATATGGCACCTTTTGATGAGACGTCACAACTCTTGGGCGATGATACATAACCTGGATATGAAACGTTGCAACACTTGAAGGAAATGTTTCACTTTTTTGACCCCCCTACATATCATTTGGAGTGATTCGTCCACTTTATGAGATCACATGTGCCACACGTGTATGGTTGAGCATGAATTTATGGTGGATGATTTAGCATTTGAGATTCTTTACTTCATCTTGGAGGCATCATTGGGGATATTAGTGACATATCCACTCATGTATCATATATATTTTATGTCTATTGGCCTTATCTCTAGGGTTTATGAGAGATAAAGGAATTATTTTATGTTTTTAAGGCTTCTAATAGATGAGAAGGATCTCTCATATAAATAAAAGAAGAACTTCTCACTTGAAAATCATTACTACTTGTGGAGATTTATCACTACTTGTTTACTACTACTTTCTTTCTTATACAAATCATTATGGATGACCAGCTAGAGAAACTTTTTGGAGAAGATGTCTTAGGGATGCTTTTGCTACTTCATGGATGTTCATTGCGATAGTTTTGATGCATGAAATGTTTCTTAAGTGATCTCTTGTTATCTTGTGGTTTTGTTTATGAATGAATGTAAATGTAATGTTTCTTCTCTAGTGATGGTTGTGCATTCTCTTGGATCTTTCTTGAACAAGCCATTCTTGTTAAAACCTTTGGAATGTTACTACTTAAGAACCTTCCCTTGAATTGCATTTCAAGACCTAGTGATATACTAGGAGGATATTCTAGGGTTAGTAGTGAGAAGCCCTAGATATAACCCTAGATCCACTCACATCTCTTCAAAGGAGTCCTTAATTGACCCCATATGCCCAAAAATATAGTAGGCACTAGTCTTTCTTCGAATGGTCAATCATAAAATTCTAAATTTTAGTCTCTTTTTATTGTTTTAGGGTTAGAGTAAGGTTTTTTAACAACAACATGTTCATTTTCAGCCATAAAAGACTTGGACATTTTAATATTCATGCATGGTGTTGACCTAATAATCATGTTGAAACCCTAAATTGCATTGTTGATTTGTTATTTCAGCCTTTTAGGTTTGTACGTCTAGGATTTTAGGGTTGTTATATGCATCCTTATTTTCAGATTTTGTTGGTTGATAAAACCCTAGTTATTCCATTATTTATCCCTCTTTATTCGTTGGTTTATTAGTTGTTCAAGGGATACTTGTATTGATGATGTCATATCTTTCATTTATGTTGTAATTTACTATATTTCTTTCAAGTTTTACAACAACCAATAGCTTTTTCTTATTTTGTAGTGTTTAGGGATCCTATGGAGCCTAAAATTAACTTGGTAAACCTTCTAAATTGGCCTAGATCCTCATCCATTCAAATATGGAAATTGCATTAACTTACCAACATATATTTAACTTTCCTATCTTATTCTATTGGTGGTAGATTGAGTAGCTACATGGGAGGACTTAGACTTTATTGTGTATTGCATAGGGATTCTTGTAGGCTATTAGGGAAGCCTCCCTTGTCTTGGATTTGTTCCTTCACTAAAGAGAGGGAAGTTGTTTCCTTGTTGATATTGGTGACATCTTTTGTTGTTCCAGTAGTCTTGGTGCCTTGTGAAGTATTTGCACTAAGGTTCTATATTTTGTGGTAATAGTGCCCATGTTGAAGCTCTTATAGGTTTGGGATCCCTCTTAGCCCCACCATGACTTTGCATTGAAGTTGCATGACTTCTTCACAATATTTTTTTGTCTATCCCTTACAAGGATCCCACATTTATGTTTTGATTTGCATCGTTGCATTCATCTCGTTTCTTGCTCTTTTGAGCCTAATAACCACTACAATTTTCCATTCACTTCTTACTACTTATGCATTCTCTTCAACTACTCACCTTTTCATCTATTGCTTCTACATTTTGAAACCCTATCCTATTGGGTAGTTGTTATATTATTTGCATGTTTGTGGGGGTGTGCATCATATTTGATGACGGAGTCTGATGATCATTTGGGTAGTTTTCGTTATCTTAGAATTTTTTTGCTATTTTTAGTGGTTTTCTAATTTAATCATAGATTAAGAGATTAGGGTTTTGGTAGTTGCAGAATACCTAAAATATTGTATATATTGTACTGTGAAGGGTGAAATTAATAAAATGAAGAGTTGAGAGGTGCGACACCAAGGAAGGTTGGTTTTCTCTCGATTAAGGGTTTCCAACATAAATCTTTGTGTACTATGTGTATGAGCCATTGATTAATTTATATTTTGCTTAAGAATTTATATGCATTGTTTTTCTTCACAGGATTAAAACTTACATATCCTTGGAGGAAACATGTTGATGAGTTTCCTTATCTTGCACATCCTTTCTACATCTTGTTTTACATAGGTATGTTTTGTGTGCTTGGAGCTAGTTGTTTTCCCTGTGACACTCATTCCCTCCACTATACTATGGAATTATTTTATTAATTTTTTGACTTTTCTAATATGAAAAAGACACAAAAATATAAATATTTAAAATAAAAAATAAAAAGAGGGAAGGAATTAAGTTTTTTTTTTAGTGGCAACAATCCCAGTTGTGTCACCCTTGAAAAAATCACCAAGTTTTGAGTCTTTTTGCTCAACACGTTGGTTTTTAGTATTTCCTTAGGATCCAAACCACGATATTGATTTTTACTCATTTGGTTGGTTACTCTTCCAATCACTATGGAGAATCTATCGATGCCTCATGCATTGAAGATTTATATCGTTATTTCTTTTTGCATCAAATGTTGCCTAATTCACCATTGTGTCGTGATTATGTTAAAGGGTTGTATTTATCCTATGTCTACCATTCCTAAAAATTCTTGACCATCCATGCCGACCTTCACTATTGTCAATTTATTGTCAGTTGTATCATATCAATGTTCTTTACTTGTTCTAGTGTAGAAGGTCCTAACTGACTTCTCATTAGTGAATCATATATTATTGACTACAACACATTGCTTTAAGAGATTCACCTTTAGTCGATAGTACTCTATGCCTACTTCCATCATTGGTGGGTTATCTTGCACTCAACGGATGAAATTTCATTAATGGTTACTAAACGAGTGGTTTCCCATGTGTTTGATGAAAGATATTTATTCACATATTGGGATTTGTGTTGTACCTTGGTTTCCATTTTCATCATTGATGGAATTCCTTGCCTTTGTCAACAACTTTCACTATTGGTTGTTTCTCAAAGGTGTTATCAGACAAATCGGTAAGTGCAGACACAAACAGATCTCCCTAGTTTCACCCCAAAACTAGAACAAAACAAGACAGAATATAAAACTTTCCCCAAGTTTTAATTATCAAGCGTACTAACTAACAAGAGATAAATGACATACCTTTTAAATTTCATTTTTCCTTGCTAGTGTCATCTTTTCTCCGTTCCAAGGATTATGGGATGCTAAAACTATAAAAACATACAAGCCAATGAAGTGAAAGCAACAACATATACTCAACAAAACATATGGAGTCATACAATAAAATAAAGACAATTTTATGGGAAAGAAATATATTACTGTATTATAAATATGAAAAGGATAATACAACCATTGCCTTGATGTTGTAATGTCCCTTCCAACGGTTCCTTGCTTCCCACACACTTATGCTCCACAGATAATGAGATCAGCAATATATATTGACAAATTAATCGAAAAGTTACCAAGCTCCAAAAACAACTAAATCCAAGCTACCAAGCCCAAGCTACAAAAAAACTAACTTTCCCCATGAGAACTCCTGTCCTTTTATAGGATGAAGAGGATAAAGTGAGGAGGTTAGGATGATCCCACTAAGTTATAAAAGAGAGTAATATCCAAACTAATCGGAGGCCACCTCACCAGAGAAGCTTCTCCTTTTAGAAGCATTGAGAAGATGCTCGTTTTTCCCACGTACGAAAATCATCACACCCCTATAATTGAGCAGAGTGCGATGACGTCATAGGCCAAGTTTAGTACAACAAGTGAAGATCTAGGATCATCTCACCCCTTGAACTAGACAGGGTGTGACAATTCTCCTTATTAGGGTTTTTACAAAGGAAAATATGATTTCATCTCTCAGGAAAATTTCTTCTCCCTTCTTTCCCCAGGAATTCAGGCCACTGATCCTTTTGAAGACAACATATAGGTTTACATCATTAAAGATCATATGGGTGATGAAAATAATGTGTAACAGAGAGCCCCCAAAAGTATGAAGTTAGAAAAGAGTGCTAGCTGAAATACTTTGTCGAGTGTGTGTAGGGAACAAGGAACACGTTGGTTGGAAACCTGCCAACAAACAAGGAAATACAGTACAATAATATACCATCACTGAGGTAGGAATTCCCATACTCAGAATACAAATGACTCAAAGAATAAATTTTGACATGCAAATATCCATGTCAAGTAATACATGTCATGGCCACAAAACATACATTGTGGATCCATGCCATTATGACTCAAATCTAAACATAGCCACCAAAAATACACTGTGGATCTATGTGTTAAAGACTCAAATTTGAACATAGACATGAGACATACACTGTGGATCTATGCAATAGTACAATCTAAATATACTCCAATGCAACCTGGATTTGTCAGAAAAGATCCAAGGTCTTCTTCTCCACCACTCTATAGTACGAATGTAACCATGAGAATACATGTGCTAAAGTTGAACATGGTAGAAACCACTTGATTACCGGTCATTAGTGTATACCATTAACAAGTGTGAGGTAAATCACCATTAATGTCAATGACTCCCAAGGTACTCTAGTACAATCCAACGAATGTGAATTAATGAGCTTAAGTCGAACACTCGGAAGAATCTCTCGATCAAGGGTCAATAATGAAAAACCACTGTCGAAAGCAAGGAAACCTACCATTGAGGCATGCAAGTTCATAGGTACCAATTATTTTATAAGTCTAATTCCTAGATAATGAGTTCAAGTTGACAGGAAAAGACTCATCACATGAAGGCCTTAATGTATCCTCCATCAATAACATGAAACGGGTAAAAATATTTGAAGTAGATCAGAGTAACTAGTGATTCAGAACTAACTCAGGGATGGTTGATGCAATAGAAGGATTAAGGACTATAGAAATGGTCGATGCAATAGAAGTCTCTCCAAGTTGAACTTCTCTTTGAACATATTAACGAAACAACAATTGTCTTGGAAACACTAACTCAACAACAGGGATCACAGATCAAAAAGTAATCTTATAAAGGAGTATGATCAAGAGACAAGTAGATTTTCCAACCTAGAAACAAAGTGAGTGAAAGGGTGTCATGTTAAAAAGAGACTCTTCCATAGAATACAGGTTTAGACACATTTCTTTCCCAATTTCCCCCCACCATTTTTGGTGAGTACCTCTTTATTTTTACACAAGATTAAGGAGGATAACATATGCTTGAACTGTAAGCTCATCCTTCGGATGAGTCCCTCAGAGTTTGTTTAACAAACCCTAGGAAGGAGTGGTTCGATCCCATATGGGCCTTTATATGTTTGTTTTATGAGTCCAAAGAAAGTAAACTCAGGGGTTTTTCCTGTTTAGAGAGTCTAAAAAACACATAAAGGAAACTCCAAAATGTCCTTTTTCATAAATTAGTCTGGTGAGACCAAAAAAGGGATAATCTACTGCTCAATAGATGTTTTCTTCAAATACTTTAATGAGCGTGAAAAGAACAAGATCGCTCGGAAATATTTTCATGTTTAGAGAGTCTGAAAAGAGCTTAAAGGGAACTCCCAGGGGTTTCTTTTTTGTATTACCAATGCAAGTTTGAAAAAGTGATACAAGTTTACTCGATTACATTCTCATGTATTTATGAGCATGAGAAAGAACAAAGACTAAGCTCAAGATTGTTTTCATTTTTACTCAAGCTTACAAGAAAACAAAATTATGCTTGGGATAGATTTTATTTTTACACAATCTTAAAACTAAACAAAAATATGCTTGGGATAGATTTTATTTTTACACAATCTTAAAACTAAACAAAAATATGCTTGGACCTGGTTTCATTTTTACACAAGCTTGAACCAAAGGAAACTATGCTTGAGGTATGTGGTTTCATTTTTACACAAGCTTGAACCAAAGTACAAACTATGCTTGTGACTTCCCAACACATGGTTTATGAATTCACATGGTTGGCAATTAGCCCCTAGCTTAAGAAGCTAGTGGCTCAACTTCAGCATGAATTCCAGAGGCTAGAGGCAAATTCCCCCCAAGCTTCGTTTTGTCCAACTTCAAAGGTGAATGAAATGAAGCTTCAAATACTAGACAAAGGACTTGACTCAAATAGAGAGGGGAGGGGGGGAATATATTTCATTTTTTAACGAGCTTGACATAGGAATATGAACTATGCTCAAGAATCTAGGTTCAATCCCCAAACCTTTGTTTCATTTTTTAATGAGATTGACACAGAAACATGAACTATGCTTGTAATCTTTGTTTCATTGTTTAATGAGGTTTCCACAGAGACTCAAAAAACTATCCTCATAGATGGTTTCATTTTTTAACGAGATTGAAATCAGAAAACCATACTCAAAGCTGGTTTCATTTTTTAATGAGCTTAAAATCAGAAAACCATGCTCAAGGATGGTTTCATTTTTTAATGAGCTTGAAAACAAAAAACCATGCTGAAAGCTGGTTTCATTTTTTAATGAGCTTGAAATTAGAAAACCATGCTCAAATATCTCTTCTTGATTATGGATTCCAATAGGATGAAGCTCCAGAAGGACACCATGTCAAGGGACAAAAATCGGTCATGGATTCCACGAGATCTTCAATTGATTGAAGAAACAAAGTCTGGAAGAAAGACACATCAAGGGCCACGACATGGGTAAAGAGATCAGGCTCTAAAATCCCTATCGAAGAGATCACCATGTCAACTATCGGATCCAAGTCATAAGAGATTGAGCTTATAGTGAGAGGCTCATCTGCATCGAAAATTGAAGGAATGGGAGACAACGCCACATAATTGACCTATGGTAGGGGTGATATCGTCTTCATATAAGAACTGTTTAGGGAGTTCATTGAGTTGATGGTCAAGTCAGGGCCAATGAATGAAATTTGATCAATAGTCACAATTATTCCATCATGAGGGAAATATATCACACGAAAAAGAGTGGACACGATAGCTTTCATGGCATAGATGTAATCTTGCCCAAGGAGAAAATCGAAATCCAAGGGGTCTTGGACTACCATAACATCAATAAAGACATTTTTCCCTCCCAAAGTTATGGGAAGCTGAGGACGGATCCCTAAAGGGTAATTGGTTCTTCTGTTAAAAGGTAATTGGCACAAGCTGAGGATAACCCAAAGATTTCCAAGCAAGAGAGTACAAAATAATAATGGATGAACCTTCATCTATTAGCGTCTGGGGAACGTCCTGACCACAAACTTGTACTGTAATCTTGAAAGGAATGTGAGAGGGAAGCCGAGGTCCAGTTAGCGCACCCCAATGAAAAAGGATGACATCATTACTTGGAAGGGGTTCCACGGGAGAAGGAGGAATGCCCCCTAACACGGTAGATTCTATATCAAAAATAAAAATGTGGGCAGTATCGGAGTTACTCTCTAGCAGGAGAGTAGGATCGATCGATGACGAGATCAGATCAACCACTTGGGTTTAATTCTCCAAGGGGAGAATGGGTTCAACGGGTGGAAAGGGATCGATTTCTTGGGTTTTACTCTCTAATGGGAGAGTGGGTTTGACCGAAGATGAGATCGGATCAACCACTTTTTCAACTAGTTCAAATAAGGATGTGACCATATTGACCACATGATCAACCGGAATGACTGACAAAGGGACCGGATTGATATTTCCATCAACTACAGGTGGGTCGAGAGAAATATTATGGTAAGTAGCCGAAATTTGAGGCTTGGAACCAGTCATGTCTTCCAACAATTTTGAGGCTTCATCCATACGAGGGAAAAGGTGAGTTTGATGACTCCCTCTGCATAACATACACGCGAACTTGACTCTACTTTTCTTCTTCCCAATGGTATCTTGACTAGTTGACATGACGTCATCAAGTTTTTGTTCAGAGGCTAACGACATGAGTTGATGGGGGTGTGTAGGCCATGCTTATATAACCTTGGATAGACTAGGGAAATACTTAAGAATATGGCTACCCTTACAATTCCTGCAAGGTACTTGGGTTTATGGGTTGTTTGGGTGATATTGGCATCATGAACACTCCCAACACGATTATCAGTAACTGGTGGTTTTCCAACATGTTTGGAAGTGGTTGGAAGTTTGGACCCTTTCTTATTTTTCTTCTTCTTATTATTCTTATCCACTGGGTTACTAGCTTCAGATCTTTCACTCAGTGAAGAATATGAAACAAAAGAAGACCTTGCAAGTGAAGAAGGTGAAGAAGACATTACTAGAAAAGAAGGCAAAGGATCAACATGAGGTTGATGTTCTTGGGGGGAAGTGCTTACAACCGAAACACTTGTTGTATTTGAGATTACCGGGGTGGAAAAAAATCATACCGACAATCCAAGTGTGAGACCTGGAAGGCTCAAAGTAGAAATGTAAGGAGGAACAACATTTCTGTAAGAAGGAAAAAAAAAAGGCTCCCTCGGAGCAGGGGTTTCTTCATTAGTCATTCTGGGAACTGATGCCATTAAACACAGATCCAATCCTAGAGTATGCTAGGGAAAAATAAACAACACACACTAAAAATCTAGGAAGCAAGCAAACAAACAAAACCTTCTTACAATGAACGCACTAGTTGATGATGAAATCCAATGCCGTGAGAAAAATGTAAGAAGGGGATGAGATCGAGCGGGTGGAAAAGTTATGTTGACGACTTGCTTAATGGACTTACACCCTCTCCAATCTCCCACACATAATTGTGGGTATACCCTCCAAGGATCCCGAGTGAGTTTGGCCAACGTTGATTCCAAGTGTTAGCACTAGACGTCACTTATGTATTGTTGCAGGAGTAAGCCTGATACCCATCAGTTATATGTCATGATTGTTTATAAAAGGGTGATCGAAAGATAGAAGACTCATAACAGTATTGTTTTAACTCAGAACCCTGGACTAGGCTATGCATCAACAAGTGAGGTCTTAACTCAACTTCAGTCAGTAGGTTGTAATAAGGGTGAGTAGGAGGAAGACTTCAGTGAGAAAGTGCAGAGATCTGCTGTAGGAATCAAGATTTCAACAACCCGAAGATAAAAAACTTGAACATAAGAAATTCTTGCATTCAAATCACAAGAACAATGAAAAAAATCATAACAACATTACAATAAAACATTTATATAACAATGTCACAATTCTTCATGTGACTCAGTCAATCATGAACTCTGTCAATGTTAGATGGAAACCAGATGGAATAAGAATTTGACTGTCATTAAACTAGAAATTTCACATACAAACACAAAACCAGGGAAGCCAGTGCTTTATCAAAAATTTTCAAATGGGAGCTTAGCTCTACCAATGATGCTTACAAAATATGAAAATTGAGTATATATACTCATAAAATTCGCCTCTTGGGCAGCAGGAGGGTAGCTGAGCCATTAAATTCCAAATTAGCTTGCGCAGGCTCTTCTGTCTGACAGGGACATTAGATTAGCATAGCTCTTATAGGGGGACCTATGCACAGGAGTACCACAGGCTAATTGCTTTAGAACCCCCACTCCTTTCATTCATGGCTTGAGCTAAAGTTTCACCAACCTTCTCAAACTCCATTAATTTCTTTCTTCCATGGAGGTGGCCGAGACCTCATGCATAGGGGATGATCATGCTCCTATGGCTAGCTTCCTCTCTCGCCTCCATGCTCGAAGTAACTTGGGGCTGTGACCGTGAGACTCAACATGGACAATCAAAATGATCTTCGATTGATGGTATTGATCGTATAGTGAAAATTTGCACCAGGGATCAACGACCCAGATTGCTTCGGCATCTTCACCCTGACTTTCCCGAAAGTCCCCATCTGTGGCTCATATCTTTCACCACGTGTCTTTTTTGATCAACAGTCCCGATCCTTTCGGGACTTCTTGCACCGGGAGTTCTCTCTCCTCTGCTTTCAAAATCCTCGACACAAGATCCTGCGGAGTGCTCAAAAACTGCCACCTATCCCCAGGGATCGACGACCCAAATCTTCTTTCATCAGACAACTATGATCGATTGTCACTCAATGAGCGCTTAAATTCAACTGGCCCTCACTTTTAGCCGTGACCCTTTTGTGATCGGGCACTATGACTGTGATCCCAACACCAAGGTGCTTTCGCGAATCGCGTTTCGGCGATTCCAAATGCAAGGAGGAAGGACCCCTGACTCTCGAAATGCCAACCCTCGAAACGTTGATGGTGCTTAATCATGCACCATGTGTCCCTTGGATGGGTGGCTGTGATATTCTCTTTGATCGACGGTCGAGATGTTTTCAGGGCTTCTTGCACCAGGGATACATGGTGTATCTTGTCCTCATTTTCCCAATGATTCAAACTGTGAAACCATGGATTTTTGCCACGCGTCCCCAGGATGGACGGTTCATATCACATTGACACTTTTACTTTAAATATCCTGAAATCCCCTTGTCCTCTTATTTAGGCCCTACCTTTCCACAGAACCCTAGGCTATTACCATGGGCCAGGCTTCCGAGGCCACGCATTTCACGATTCGGGGTTTCCAAATGCAATGGATGGGAGACCCCTTGACCTTTGGAATCCTGACTTCTTAAATGCCGACGGTGCTTAATCGAATGCCACATGTACCTACAGGATCAGATGACCCAGATCATTTTCGAGACTTTGGCCTTAAAGGATGAGCTAAGGTGATAATCTTCGTGCAATTATGTGGCTCCGACTTACTCGATGACCGTCGATATGCTCCTGATAAAAAATCCTTACTGTTGAAAACAAAAATCTTGTCTCCAATCATTTTAAGCCCGGAACGATATTTTCTGAGTATTGTGCTTTGGGCGCTTCTTGTGTAGGCCATGGACCTGAATACTCTTTCTCCCCCCTACAAGAATTAGTGATAACATTAGGCTCCATGGGGGGTAGAGTCGTCTTTGTGATTCTCTTAGGACTCATTGCAGCTTCAGTGCCTTGTTGTTGGGCTATGGAGTCATTTATTAAGCCAAAAACAAATGGAAAAACAATATTTACAAAAACAGAGGATTCGTCTAAGGCTCAAACAAAACATTTCTTTAGGAAATGCCCATTCACTGGGCCATTGAAAACTTCTTTGCCCTCCAAATCATGCAACATGTAAGTGTTGTTTGAAAATACTTTAGAGATTTTGAAGGTCCCAATCCAGAGGGCTTAAAACTTGTTGTGTTTGCCTCTATCCTGCCTGGGTGCATCCCACTTAAGCACCTAATCTCCTAGCTCAAATTCCTCCTTTCTTATTTTCCTGTCAAAGGCCTACTTGATCTTCTGTTGATGACTATGAGCTCTGTCCATTACCCGCTCCCAAGTCTGCTGCACTTGCACCATTTGATGAATTCTTCTAACCATACGGTCTGGCTCTCCTTCATAATCTTAAAATAATTTAGCTACAGGTAG
Organism: Picea engelmannii; assembly: GCA_009831015.1. Classification (NCBI taxonomy): domain Eukaryota; kingdom Viridiplantae; phylum Streptophyta; class Pinopsida; order Pinales; family Pinaceae; genus Picea; species Picea engelmannii. The sequence goes on along the minus strand of ML781949.1, from coordinate 662,936 downwards.
AGCCAGATGAGTGGGAAATATATCTTCTATCCCATAAACAAGCTAGAAAGGGGAGGTTCTTAAGGACCTCTTGGCTGTCACTCGATCAACCCACAGAGAAAATTTGAGCTTTGAATCCAAGGCCTTCTTATTGTCTTCCAATAATATTTTAATGATCTTGATCAGACTTTTATTGGAAGATTCTACCAGTCCATTGCCTTGAGGATAATAGGGAGTGGAGTGAATAAGTGAAATCCCAAACTGCTCACAAAACTTGACCAGAGGATCAGACTTAAAAGATGCAGCATTATCAATGACAATCCTGCTGGGACAACCAAATCTGGTTATGATATCCTCTAGGAAGATGATAATTACCTTGTGTGAAGCACTCCCGGTAGGGACAACTTCTATCCACTTGGTGAAATAATATTTTGTAGTCAGGATCCATCTGTGTTGGCCACTTGAAGGAGGATGGATCTCTCCAATGAAGTCCAACCCCCATTGTTGAAAGGGTGCTGAAGATACTACATGCTTTAGTGGTAGATATTTGAGCTACTTCTTTCCTGAGAACCTTTGGCATTTGATGCAAGCTCTGACCTCTCTGTAGACATTAGTGAATAAGTTGGGCCAGTAGTACCCAACCCCAAGAATTTGTGGGCTGTGGTCTTCCAGAAATGGTGCCCCCCACACAGGCTGCTATGAAAATCAAACATAACTCTCTGGGTCTCTTGTGGGTTCAGACATCTCAGGAGCACTCCCAGAGGGTCTCTCCAATACAGGACCTGGTCAATAAGGCAATACCTGATTTCCTTGAGCTTTAAATCTCTTGCCTTACTCTTCCCCATTTCATCATGGGGCTTTAATTCTAGTAGAAAATATATAATGTCTCTATACTATATGCACTTTGCTAGTGATAAACCACCCTGAGGACTTTTGTCGGATAACTCAGCTTACTGATTTTCTGAGTAATCATTGATGAAGCCAATCCCCAAGGCCTTATAATTGGATTCAACCAGCAGCTTGGATAAACCCCTCCCTTTAACCAAATTGGTGGGGTTTATCTCCAGGTCAAACTCAAGGATATTAGCAATCCATTTACCTCTCCTCCCATCTATGTTAGGTTGTATAAGAATGTCCTTCACAGAGGTTGAAGGAACATATGAAATGATTTTTGAATGCAGAACATAAACTCTAAAAGCCTTGAGAGCTTTCACCAAGGCATAGGCTTGCTTCTCCATGATGTCATACTTAATTTTTGCATCTCTTAATGACTTACTGAAGAAGGAAATGGGATTCTCTCGCCCTTCCTCATTTTTCTGCAATAAAACTGCTTCTACTGTATCAAAAGAAGCAAAAGAAAAAATTAGGAAATCCTTGGAATAATCAGGACTGATCAGCACAGGTGCCTAAGTCAATGCTTTTTTTATTTGGACAAAATATTCCCTGGGTTCAACAATCCATTTTACTTCATTTCCCTTTCTGAGCATGATTGTGATGTTTTTCAGCAACTCAACAAAATTTGAGACAAACCTCCTCATAAAGTTAATCTTCCCCAAGAAAGCCCAGACTTCTTTTCTGGACCTGGGAAGTGACAGGGTCTGAATTGCTTCTACCCTGCTGGGATAAATTCTCACTCCCTCTATTGATACTATATGGCCTAACAACTTCCCCTCCTTCATAGAAAACAAAGATTTCTTGGGGTTTAAGGAAAGGCCAAGCCTCCTGCATTTCAATAAGACCCTCCTCAAGTGATGACAGTGCTCTTTATCAGATCTGGAGAAGACTGTGATGTCATCTAGATAGATCACCACAAACTGCTCTTTCTCCTCGATGAAGGCTATGTCCATGGATCACTGAAATGCTTCTCCTGCATTCATTAATCCAAAAGGAATTTTGGCATACATGAATGTGCCCCAAGGAGTGGTGAAGGTTGTTTTTCTCTATCCTCATGAAGGACTGATATCTTATTGTAGCCAGAAAATCCATCAATCATGGATATCTTGGATGCACCAGTTACCTTCTGTAATATGTGTTCCGTCTTAGGTAGGGGGTAATTGTACTTCTTTGAGCTTCTGTTCATATTTCTGAAATCAACGCAAAGTCTGATTTCTCCTCTCTTCTTTCTTACTAGCACCATGTTATCCACCCACTCAGAATATCTCAAAGGGACTATGATTTGGGCATCTAACAGTTTCTTCACTTATCTCTCCATAACAGGAAACAACATGGGATTAATCTGTCTTAGTTTTTTCCTGAATGGATTAGCCTCTTCTTTCAGTAGGATCTTGTGCTCAATAACAGATATGTCATATGTCTTGAGGTCTTCATAGGTCCATGAAAACACATCAACAGATTCTTTTAATAATTCAGTATACTTGTCTCTCTGCTCCCTTGATAGGTTGCTCGACAACTTGACAAATTTAGGATCCTCCTCTGTGCCAATGTTGCACTCAGTTACATAGACATCTTCATTTGAAACCTTACCGTTTACTGCCACATCATTCCCATCGAACAATCTTTCTAAAGGAACTAATCCTTTTGGAATGTGATTGCTAGGCAACTGAACAATATGGTGATTAACAATTTTATTTAAAAATACCTCAGGGTGAGGGTCACCTTCAGGATCAGGATCCTGATCAATGTGCAATGCAGAGAATTCATCAATAGACTCAAGAAATTTCTTGATTTCAAGATCATCCTCAAATACCTTCCAATGCTTGATATTTTTTTAGCACAGAGGGCCTATATCTTATCTCAACATCATATTTGAACTTAGGAGGCAGAGGGATCCTAAACTGTCTAGCTGAGATAGCTAGGGAATCAACCAAAGTATTTTCCTCTCTTGGAGCAAATGAAATGTTGAAAGCTGAGAAGAAATTGTCAATCAAGTCCCATACCTCATTTTTGTAATTTCTGAGCTGGGGATGTTTAGCCCGATAAGTATTTATGACCTGCTGGACTATCAATTCATCATCTCCAAACACCTCTACCTCCTCAATTCCCATATCCTTTGCATCCCTCAAACCTAAAACAAGAGCTTCATATTCTGCCACATTATTGGTAGTTTCAAACTCTAGCTTATATGACAGAGATATGGTTTCCTGACAAGGTGACATGAAAACCACTCCAACACCAGCACCTTCACTAGAAGAAGCTCCATCAAAGAACATATTCCACACATAGGTAGTTGGAGGAGGTATTTCATGATAAAAAAAAGGTTGCTTTCTGATTTGAAGAGGATCTTTAGGAGCATCAGTGAGCTACAATAAACTAGACCCCAAATCAGTTTCAAGTGAAAATATAGGGTGATTAGTGGGATCTGCTTCATCACTAACAATTTAGGCCAAATGAGCTTCTCTGTACAGTCTTTTGTGTTCCCCTCCAAATACTGGGATGGTGGCATATGTAAGGTCCATATGTAATGTTCCTCCAAGATTTTTAATCCAATATCTTGACAACAACATGCCAAATTTGGGAGGAACATCAGCTACCACAACGTCCATTACCACACTCTTCATTGGCAACTAAAATAAGGACACCACTAGGTCTTTGATGACTCCAAGACATTTCACCCTCCTTGAATCAAAAGAGTACAAATCATGATAGGCCCTTGTTACTTCCAGTCCCAATTATTCCATGACTGTTTTGGGCATGATGTTATGGGAAGCCTCTGAATCCATCAGGTAGTTATGCAACACCTTATCATGTATGTTTAGGGATGTGTAGAAGGGAGGGGATGAATCATATTTGTCTTCTACCATGGAGCCTAGGATGACTGTTGGCTTTTCATCTTGGATATTTACTCAGTCTATGAAAAGATGAGGTAGCTCGGACTGCAACAGTTTAGAGATGGATCTTTTGAAATATTCATTTTTAACTAGTTCTGAAAGGGGCATATGAATTCTTATTTTCTGAATTTCATGCTAAAAAATAAAGGAGGAAGGAGGCTTAGGAATTTCCCTCACCTCTGGGACAGGGGATTTGGATATTGGAGAGATATTTTGATTCTTCTTTTCCTTGGCAGTGTTTGCTGCAGGCTTAACAGGCCTTTGTGCTAGGAGAGGCTAATCAGGGATATCATACTTCCCATCTTTCTTCTTTGACCCGAGGTTATACCTATTAGGACTGTTGTCTTTGGCCTTCTCCCCATTACTTAGTTCATTGATTTTATTGTTAATGATGGATTCTTCATATGCAGATTGAGTCAAATGGGGAAAAGGGGAGGTGTCTTCAATACAATGGATTTTAGGACCAAACCCATCTATCTCCTCTCCTTCCTCATCAGTAACAAGGTTATTTTAGAGAGGGGTTTGGATCCTCTGATCATATCTATCTCTTTTCCTCTGTTCCCTTGGCATAATCTATGGAACATTGTTATTTGGCCTCTTGAAGTTTCCTTTGTTGTCAATGTTTTGAGGATTTCCGTAAGTTTGTTTTCCCTCAATTTTCATTTTCTCCATCTCTGCAGACAAAGTCTTTACCATATTTGTCAATTCATCCACTTGAGGGTAAGCTATAGAAGAACTGGATGTGGAGGATTCAGATCTCCTTCTGGGTATGTCTCTGTTAGTCTTATTCTTGAGTCAGTCAACAACCAATATATTCGACTCAACTTCCACAGCTGAGTCCTTCATGTGAGCCAGGGATGTGGATCATCTTTCCCTCAACAAAAGGCAAAAATCGGGGTCAAAAGCTCTAGCATATGTAATTTTGGCTGAAGCTTCTAAGGAATTTATCTCAATAGGGATATTATTGTACATTTTATTGAACCTCTTGGAGAAGTCAGAGACAGACTCTCCTTCCTTTCTCTTAAACTCCACAAACTCTATCTCATAATACATGAAGTCTTTCTTATCTCCCCACTGTCTCAAGAAGGTATTATCCAAAGTCTCTATCCCATCGATAGATCTAGGGGGCAGGGCCTTAAACCATTTCCTAGCCTTGCCTTCAGGGCTATGAACAAAAATCCTCATCCATACGTCTGCATGCATGATGACATCATGCTCTGAAAAACTGTAAAAGGATTCAAGGTGTTCTTCTGTAGTTATGTCTCCTTTGCTTGTAAACCTGTGCAACTACTTAAGGTAGCCATCTGCTGGAAGGGAATTGAGAGGATGAGGTAACACAAGGGGATCATACCTGGCAGCTATTATAGCCTCCATTTTGGTCATGGGGGCATTTTCTCCTACCATGGGAATATTAGGTGGAGGAGAACTAGAAGGAGAAGGAGTTTGAATAGGGGATACTGGAACTGAGATTCCAGGTGGAAAGGGAAACAATGGAGGATTCAAAGAGAAGGCTATGAGGCTTGAGCCAGCATATGCTTCTCTCTTTGTAGTAGCAACAACAGTAATAAGAGGAGGGGTGGTAAAGATGGGAGTGGGGAAATCTTCTGCGATCCTGGGTCTATTCCAAGGTACAACTTCAGGGGAGAGGGGAGTGACAAGGATTTCTCCCTCCAATCCTATACCAGGAGGAGAAAACTCAAGATGAACACTCCCAAAATTTAAAGTTCTAGAAACTCCAATAGAAGGTATGATAGGGAAATGAGAAGCAAAAAATGGAGTTTCTATAGAAGGAGATGGAAAATTATCAGAAATACTTGGTTCACCAGTAGAAGCTCCCACTCTAAAGGCCTTTCCCTTTCTGATAATATTCTCTAGGTCACCTTCAGGAGTTTCTAAAGGCAACTATGGAGTATCCCTCATATGTTTGCCTCTGGAAGCCATAGCTGAAACAGTAGGTCCACTATAGTGGAGTCATCACAATGGAGTCGCCAGGTGCACATTAGAAATATTTTATGGATTTGATGCCTGATGCACCTTCAGAATCAAAATCTCAATGTTGTTCAATCCCATGGAAAATATTCAACTTCCTCCCCGGAAACGACACCAGAAATGTTAGCACCAGAAGTCACTCCTGGATTGCGGCAGGAGTAAGCCTGATACCCATCAGTTTATATGTCACGATTTTTTATAAAAGGGTGATCGAAAGAGAGAATACTCAGAACAATATTGTTTTAACTCAGAACCCTGGACTAGGCTATGCATCAACATGTGAGGTCTTAATTCAAATTCAGTCAATAGGTTGTAATAAGGGTGAGTAGGAGGAAGACTTTAGTGAGAAAGTGAAGAAGTCTGTTGTAGGAATCAAGCTTTCAACAAACCGAAGAGGAAAAACTTGAACATAAGAACTTCTTGCATTCAAATCACAAGAACAATGAAAGAAATCATAACAACATTACAATAAAACATTTATAAAACACCGTCACAATGCTTCATGTGACTCAATCAAGTATGAACTCTTTCAATGTTAGATGGAAACCAGATGGAATAAGAAGTTGACTGTCATTAAACCAAAAATTTCACATACAGACACAAAACTAGGGAAGCCAGTGCTTCATCAAAACTTTTCAAATGGGAGCTTAGCTCTACCAACGATGATTACAAAATATGAAAAATGAGCATATATACTCAGAGAAATTCGCCTCTTGGGAAACAGGAGGGTAGCTGAGCCATTAAATTCCAAAGTAGAGTGCCTAGGATCTTCTGTCTGATAGGGACATCAGATCGGCATGGCTCTTAAAGGGGGACCTACGCATAGGAGTACCACAAGCTAATTTCTTCAGAGCCCCGACGCCTTTCATTCATGGCTTGAGCTGAAGTTTCACCAACCTTCTCAAACTCCATTAGTTGGTTTTTTCCATGGCGATGGTCGAGACCTCGTGCACAGGGTATGATCATGATCCTGTGGCTAGCTTCCTCTCTCATCTCCATGCTCGAAGGAACTCGGGGCTGTGACCGTGAGACTCAACATGGACAACTCAGAATGATCTTCAATTGACGGTCACGATTGTATTGGGAAAATTTTCACTGGGGATCGAAAACCCAGATTGCTTCAACATCTTCACCTTGAATTTCCTGAAAGGGCCCATCTATGGATCGAATATTGCGCTGTGTATCTTTTCTGATCAACGGTCCCGATCCTTTATGGAATTCTTGCATAGGGAGTTCTCGCTCCTCTGCTTTCAAAATCCCTAACACCAGATCCTGTGGAGTGCTCAAAAACTGCCACCTGTCCCCAGGGATCGATGACCCAAATCTTCTTTCATTGGATGGCCGTGATCGCTTGTCACTCAATGAGCACTTAAATTCAACTGGCCCTCACTTTTATCCCTGACCCCTTTGTGACCGGGTGCTATAACTATGAGCCCAACACCAAGGTGCTTTCATGAATCATGTTTCAGTGATTCCAAATGTAAGGAGGAGGGACCTCTGACTCTCGAAATTCCGACCCTAGAAATGATGACGGTGCTTAATCGTGCGCCATGTGTCCCTTGGATGGGTGGCTGAGATCTTCTCTTTGATCGATGGTCCGGATATTTTTAAGGCTTCTTGCACCAGGGATACATGATGTATCTTGTCCTCATTTTCCCAATGACTCAAACTGCAAAACCATGGATTTGTGCCACGTGTCCCTAGGATGGACGATTCAGATCACATTGACGCTTTTACTTTAAATATCCTGAAATCCCCCTGTCCTATTCTTTAGGCCCTGCCTTTCCACAGAACCCTGGGCTATGACCATGGGCCAGGCTTCCATGGCCATGCATTTCACAATTTGGGGTTTCCAAATGCAATGGATGGGAGACCCCTTAACCTTTGGAATCCCAACTTCCGAAACGCCGACGGTGCTTAATCGCGTGCCACATGTCCCCATAGGATCGAATGACCTAGATCATTTTCGAGACTTTGGACATAAGGTATGACCCCAGGCGCTAATCTTCGTGCAACTACGTGGCTCTGACTTACCCGATGACCGTCAATCTGATCTTGATAAAAAATCCTCGCCGTTGAAAACAAAAAGCCCGTCTGCAAGCATTTTAAGCCCATAACGATATTTTCTGAGTATTGTGCTTTGGGTGCTTCTTACGCAGGCCGCAGACCTAAATACTCTTTCTCCCCCCTACAAGAATTAGTGATAACACCAAGTACTGTGAAGACTTGCCCCTCCAAATTCACCTCATGTAAAGACCCTAAAGAGATAGGCTACTAAGGTTTCCAATTACGATAATGATGCCTAGGGAAAAGTCGAAAGTATGATCCACGCACAAAGGTAGGGTATCTAGCCCAAAATCAACTCAAGAAGGTCCTGACCTGATTTTCTTTTCAAGTGACCCCCAATAATATGTGCAATATCTACACTAAGACCAACAAAGCAGGGTGAGTAACTATGTCGGCCCTAATGCGACCTCATGATTGACCCTTGTGTGAGAAGGGATTCCCATGAAAAAATGTAATAAGTGGATTTAAACTCTCCCTATCACAAGATACTATTCTTTTTTGCAGCTTTGGAAAGTTATCTTTCACACCTATTCCAAAGCCCTACAACTAATCTAATGTAGGTTCGCTACCAGAAAATATAAAAATGTCTAATCAATTTTTATAAGAGCTTTATTTTTAAGGTTGTTGTTTACTCAAGAGGAAAATGGCGTGGACTAAATGATGTTTTGATCAACTATAAACAATGCAAAGAAATGAGAATGAAAATATTTCATTTCGATGAAATCTATATTACGAGAAGGAGAAAATGTTTTTCATTCCCAGATGCACAATGTCCCAAAATTTTATTAAACTCATCAATATCAATAACTTCAGGAAATGAGCCAAAGGGACTATACACCAATACACGATTCTTGAGAGAAATTTGTTTTAAGAATTCAAGACCAAAAATGCCAAAAGCCATGCAATTTCACTACTTCAAATGCAAAAATGCCCCCAATCTAATGTAAAGAAAAAAAAAAATTGTGTTTCAAAGATAGCTAAAAGCAATAGAAAAACTCTATAAAACAAAGAAACCCAAACAAATTTTCTCTTTTAACACAAACTATTCAGAAAAAGAAATGATCTTGCACTAAACAATTCTAAAGAAAAAACAAAGCTTTGTAACTGAAAGACACTCAATGTAAGAGATCAAATATTTCAAAATAAAACAAGCTAAAAAAAAGAAAAGATAGATAAAAGCAGTTTCAAAGAATATCAAGTAGACTGTAAATAGATCCAACAAATCACCCCAAAACCATTTATAATATCTGGGCAAGAAAAACCATCAAAAAGCATTTTTTTTCACAATCGTCACAGGATGTAGACTAACACAGCGTGACAATCCTTGATTGTCGTAGACTAGAGAACAAGTATAGTGCGATGACGCCGCACTGTGTCAAAAGTTAAGGGTGCGTTGATCCTAGATCACTACACCACCTCTCAAAGTAGGGTGCGATGATCAAAGGAAAAATGAAAAAAATAAAAAGCAAGAAATTTTTTCCAGTGAAGTTTAACAGTCAAAGAGTCAAGTTGGATCTCCCAGTGACTTAGAAAATAGAACCCAAGCAATTGAAGCAAGAAAGAAAAACCAACTAGTAAAACAATATGTTCCCCAGTATGGTCGCCAATTTTGTTATCGGATAAATTGGTAAGTGCAGAGACAAACAAATCTCCCTAGTTTCACCCTGAAACTAGAACAAAACAAGAAAGAATATAAAACTTTCCCTAAGTTTTAATTATCAATCATACTAACTAACAAGAGATAAATTACCTACCTTTTAAATGTTGTTTGTTGTTGGCCCTTGATCAAGTTTTGAGGAAACCTTGGTCAAGTTTGACCACTTTTTGGACTTCGACAAGCTGGTCGAAGATGGAGCACCCAGGTGGAGTTGAGATTGTGGATCTCATGTATTTTGTGGGCTATGTGGACCCAGTAAGGGATCCATAGGGTTTTTGTAATGGGTTATGGGATGTCGGCCCATGGGGTTTACCCATGATTAGGCCTTATTGTAAAACTATAAATAAGTGTAAGAATGTATTGTAGAAGAGAAGCGATGTAAGAGTCAATAGTTGAGAGGCTAAGTGCAAGCAATTCTGAGTTTCTCTGTACAACAAAATGTATATTTAAGGCTATGTTTTCAGTAGAGGAGTTAGCTATGTTCCTTGACCTAGTTTTGAGAAGGAGGATATGGTGCATAGCATGCATATCTCTTATCTAGTGTGAATCTTGGCTCTGTGGCTTAGTGTACAGGAGCAGATGAATGTAAGATATTGAAGAATAATAAATAAGACGAAGAAGTTGGTGGACATAGCCTCACACTGGGGTGAACCCCATATATCTTGTGTCTTTTGGTTGCTTTGTGTTGTGTTGCTTATATTATGAATCTGCTCAGTGCTTTGAATTTTATATATGATAGATAGATATGTTGTTGCTTAGTGATTTACTTGTGAATGAATGTTAGATATAACTTAACGCTATGTGCTGAGTGGTAGGAATGCTTAATCTTTGTTGTTACTACACCAATATCTATCTTAGGGTTTGTTATTTGATGTTAATGAGGCTAATAAACTGATGCATATCTCCTTCTAAGTGTTGCTATAATACTTTGTGAAGTGTTTCTATCATAGATCTGTGTCCTAGCTCGATTACAGACACCTGAGTACTGTAACCCCCCCTTCTTCTACCTCGGGTGAGACTTCACCTGCTTCACAGGTGTTTTCGAAAGGGCTGGTAGTTAGGGTTTTGTTGGTGCGTTGTTGAAGCATTAAACCCTGGGTTTGCCCCTATGCCATCATTTGTCCCCTCTAGTGTCATATTTGTTCTATTCCAAGGCCTATGGGATGTTGAACCTATAAAAATATACAAGCCAATGAAGTGAAAGCAACAATATATACTCAACAAAACTTATGTATGTGATCAAGGAGTCATACAATAAAATAAAGACAATTTTATGGGAAATAAATATATTACTGTATTATAAATATGAAAAGGAGAATACAACCATTGCCTTAATGTTGTAAGGTCCCTTCCAATAGTTCCTTGCTTCCCACACACTTCTTCTCCACAGATTCTAAGATCAACAATCTATCTTGACAAATCAATCCAAAAGCTACCAAGCTCCAAAAACAACTAAATCCAAGCTACCAAGACCAAGCGACAAAACAACTAACTTTCCCCATGAGAACTCCTCTCCTTCTATAGGCTAAAGAGGATTAGGTGAGGAGGTTAGGATGATCCCACTAAATCAGAAAAGCGAGTAAGATCCAAAATGATCAGAGACCACCTCACCAGAGAAGATTCTCCTTCTATAAGCATCGAGAAGATGCTCATTTTTCCCACGTACGAAAATCATCACACCCCTATAAATGAGTAGAGTGCAGTGATGTCGTAGGCCAAGTTTAGTAAAACAAGCAACGATTTGGGATCGTCACACAATTAGAAATGGACAGGGTGCGGCGATCCTCCTTATTAGGGTTTTTACAAAGGAAAATATGAGTTCATCTCTCAGGCAAAGTTCTTCTCCCTTATTCCTCAGGAATTCAATCCATTGATCCTTTTGAAGACAACAAATAGGTTTACATCATTAATGGTCATATGGGTGACAAAAAAAATGTGTAACAAAAGGGTATTTTCCATGCACCATTTTCATATGGTGCATGCAAGATATGTACTCAGTGGTGTGTTCTTAAATCTTTTTTCCAATACCTTCAAATCATTTTCCTAGTGTTCACTTATGTTGGATGATGGGGGATGCCTTAATGCCCTCCTTCCAGTGGATCTCTTCCCATCAATACTAACTCATTTACTCTAGTAATGAGATGTAGATATCTTATAGTACCTCAGGGCTTGCAGTAATTAGTGGCAGGTTCCCTCCCTATGGATAATGGGAACACATCAATGTCCCCTAATTGATAGATTCTACTATTGTTGATGAAATCACATCTATTCGAACTCACTAGAATGTATGATCTGAAAACTTGGTGAGAATCTTCCTACATCCAAATCTTCAAAATAAGATCTTTTAATGACAAAATTGCATGTGAATAAGGGAAATTTGATTAATTAACCATGCTTCATTAAGGAGATAATCACATAAAATTGTTAAACTGTTGTGTATGTTTATAAATAAAAAAAACTCTACTTAACCAAGTGAGAATGCATCAAAATCACAGATACAACATTGACAAAAATATGATAACGGAGTTCACCAAACCCTCTAGCTACATATCCGGATTCATGAATCCCATGAATCTTCTTTATTGATTCTTCTTCAAAAGGGATACATAAACAAGACTACAACCTGTTTCTCCTTTACAAAGACATCCTCTGAATCAATAATCTCTCAATAAGATTTCCACAATATATTTTCTTTCTCTCCTCCTCTTCTTGACCCCCAAGAAGGGTTTATATAACATCTCCATCTCAACCACATCAAGATTTTCATGGAGATAATATCTCTCAAGATCCCCTAAATTAGGATCTTGGCATATCTCAATGGATTGGTTTGAGAATATCTCTCAACCATCCATGAAGATCTCAACTCTCCTTAGGACTCTCCTTGAGACTAGGGATTGGAAGCCAACATGGCTTTGCACCAAATAATCCCTTTTAAATAATGAAAATACATAATTATGAGAACCCTTTCTCATGTATTAAACATTTTACAAATGCCATTTTTATTCTAAATATAAACAAGACATATCTCTAGCATGTGAAGTCCAATTGATCTCATTTGGAATGCATAGGAAAGCCTAGTGTGAGATCTTTATTGACTGGACAATGTTGGTAGTATTTGAAGCCGACTAAAAATGTGTTGACTATGAATATCCTCTTGGATCACACCTCCCCACGGAGAAAAAATTTTGGACCTCCAAAAGTATCAACGTTGACCTTCAATCCATCATCAACTACATGAAAATGTCTTCATTCCCTATACTTCAGAATCAGAATGTAACTCAAACACTTGCAACTGCTGCCAAGAAAATGTTATGAAAGGCACATTCCTTGTCTCCTTCACCTCTTATTTTTCAGAGATGAAATGTCGAAGCCCACATCTACAAAAATTTGCAACCTGTAATTGATGATACATGCACTTTAATCATTGGAGAGTTTATAACTACACTCTTGGTCAAGTTTACAATGAATCACCAAAATGGAGTAGGAAAAACGTCTCAACCAAATATTTACAATGATGATTACAAAATGAAGCCACTTAAGGATTAAGGTGCAAAATAACACCTCTCACTCTCCTCTCTCAAGAGTGGCTAAAAATCCATTACAATGCTTCATAACGATTTTACATCAACAACATTCTTCCCATGAGTTTATAAAACACTCATAAACAAGTTTTATAGAGATTTCCAAAGTGGATTAGGTTAAACGCCTTAATCAACTGAGAATACAAGGATTCAGCATAATCAAAATGTCTCTCACTCTTCCTCACTCAAGAGTGGCTACATAAACCTTTACAAAGTAATAACATATATCAGGCATCCCACTTGGCCAACTATGACAAGTTTTATGATGATTGTCCAACATGGACTTTTAGGACTTTTAGGAAAAATTTACAAAATTCCCCTTTATGCCAATCCAAACACATATCGAAAAAATACATTAGGTTTCAAAACCAAAGTATAGAATTATCTTCAGGAAAAATTTTAGGTCTTCACACCACTATAGCCTGCAAAAAACTATTGCACGTTCTCACCAAGGATATCTCGACTGTGACATATCTCATGTGCAATATAATGTGCACCATAATATTAATGTGTGTTTTTCCTTGAAAATCATATCATCAAAGGCACACAAAAAGGTTCTTCAAATTGAGCTTCGACCGAGGTTCCAACTCTTCTGCAGCCTCCTGTTCAAGAGTTGTAAAGGTTGAACAAGCAACCTCCTGGAATCTCGTCACTATCTAAAATCCGTCGAAAGAGACCAGTACACACCTTTTCAAATTGATCATTCCCTTCTAGATGTGCAACATTCTGAACAATCCATTTGTTGTAGTGAGGAAGGGTCCAACATGTGATTCTTCGTACTAAAGGAAGCTTATCACTAAGAAGAGGTAAAATAAATGAAACTATTTCCTGTAAGTGTGGAAAGAGACCGTTGATATAGCCTTCCACAATCACACCTAGTGACCAAACAATGGTTCCATTTTCCTCCCAGGAAATGTCAAAATTCGACAACTTGGCCCTGAGACTATACCAAGTATAATCGTGGTGTCTTCTTGGGGTTCACTTGAAAATTTTTTGGTCTACTCACAACCAATTTGTAGTACTGGATTTCGATCAATATTTTGATATCAAACCACATGGCATAGTGCATCACTCGACATAGACAAAATTTCCCTAATCAATGTAGGAAAGGAAACAACAATTATTTTCCATATGAGGCAACATGCTCCAATCTCGGCCTCCTTCTTCTCTATCGTGGCCTACGAAGAAACTATATGTTTTACTCATTTGTATGGTATCATTGTCCTCCAAATTCGCTTTTTTGTTAGACCGATGTCGCGGAGGGAGAATACGTACAATACCTTCAGACCTATGCGCTATCAGGATACTCATCTTCAGTGGAAATGAATGTCAACAATGATGCTAATGGGCTTGATCAACTGTGTACTAACATCGATGTTGAACCTTGAGGTAAACAATGTGGAATAAACACAGTAACCACACATGTTGACATCCAAAGGAATCGTAGACCCTCATCTCCATTCCAGTAAGAATGTGATCTCCACTTCGAACTCCTCAAATTTTGATCTGCATTGAGATTGGCAACCAAAATTTCGAGTTGAATCTCGTATTGCAGAAATATCAATGTATAGAGTTTTTTTTTTAATCTGTTGATAGAAAAATGAGTTTCCAGAAGTTAATAGTTGACTCTTTCATACACGCTTCTCACAACGAGCGTCTTCCTTTGCAGGTTATCTTCTCAAGCAAGAAAATATTAAAAACGTAATTTCCAGTACAAGGATCTAGTATGTCGTTGGTGATACAGACAAGAATGCCTGTATTCAATAAACTTTCCATTCTTCAATGCAGTGGAAACATGTTTGTTGTACAAACCATGGCATAAAATATTGTTGGCGTGATTTTTGGCCACGTATAAACATGAACTATCGGCACAGTTAAGGAGGATATACATGCAATCTGAACCGATCTTGATATGTTGGTCTTCACTGCAAGAATGTGCTAGAATTATCATAGTAATCAGATTTCAACGATTTTCCACTATGACAGAGAAATCGCTCTTTTCATGCAGAAATTCAGGCCCGTCAGTGGATCAAATCCTGAATTTCGTGCTTTTGCGATCAATATAACCAAAAGTGAAATTGGTTTCACCGAATGCCAATTGTAAATCATGGCTGCTATTGGAACACTTTTATGTTCTTTAATACTTTATTTTTTAAAAGGTGGGAGCCGCCTTCTTCTAAATAGGTGAGATGTTATACTTAAGCCCAAAAAGCTAGTTTTTGGGATTTCGTTTATTTCGTGACGCTACCCACTCAAAACTCAGTATCCTGGCACGCAAAATGGCGATAGCATTTTTAGTTCTAATCACCTTTGCTGAACCACTAAGTGGGGTTAACACCTTTATTACTGCGTATTCTCTCTTTTGGGAGTTACATGTTGAATGTTTTCCAAACCTCCGACATGCGAAGTCACGAAATGGTTTTAATTTTTATCCAGGTTAGTGTCAAGAGTAAATCAATTTAAACCTTAGTTAAGCATTATCGTGATTTCGCGACTCGATGATCACTCTCCCAAAAAGCAGTACTTTCGTAGCTCTGAATCGTGAAGTCACAATATTCATTAATTAAGTGTGGATTAATTAAGAGCTTAAATCAGATCACGAGTAATCAACTAAATTGCATCATCATGATTTCAGGTTTTGGGCCCTCAAAGGCTAGGAGTGAAATCATCCGATACGGTGAATGCCAAAAAAAGGGATTAAGGACTAAAACTCACTTAATTAAAGGAACTAAACTGGATTAATCAATGCATTAAACAACCTTTAACACACATTGTCTACAGAGTAGGTTTTAAATGTTTTTTCGTTTTTCCGTTTCATGAATCGTCAAGAATTTATAACATTTATTTGAATTTTGATGAGGTGACGGATAGTAAGATCATGTTTTATTGCTAAAATATTTTGAACGACTTGATTGTTCTGTTAGAAAGGATGCACACAAGTTTAAATGATCAAAGCAAAGGGTTTTCTTTCATTATATATGATTTTATCTCTATTTGTGCGTAGGACCATTTCACTAGGATAATTTCTGTTTGTATTTTCAATCTTTATGATAGGGGATCTAATTGCAGGGTTCTTTACCATGGCTCCATGAAAAATGCCCAAGGCAGCTGCCAAGAGTTCAGGTCAAGGTTTAGATGTTGTTTCTGATACCTCTCCCCAAAGTATTAATACTGTCAAGACATGGATGTATGTTTCCAACGTTCTGTAATTCAAATCGATAAGTTGCTCAGAGGATTCCAACGGTAATGAGAAGGATGAATTAACCACCAAATACAAAATCATCACTCAATCAGAGATGCACAAAATAGCAGCAAGGCCATGCCTTTTTCCCCACTATGATATGATTAGATGGGTGCTGGACCATGTGGACATCCTGACTAGGACGATTATCAGTGAATAGAGGGTGATAGTCGGGACTTTTAGGTCAGATCATTTGCAGGCAATGTATAAATTATCACCTACATTGAACCTCACTCACAATGCTGATTTTGTAGAGGGTTTCAAAAAGAAGGAATGCGAGCAGTATGGAAAAAATCTATCCAATCTGATCAAAGATTAGGCTTCGCACCTCGCGAAATTCAGGGCTGATACTAAGGGAATTTATTCAAACTCATCCTTAGAGCCGCAGTTCAAGTATATTGTGATGATGGCTTGTAGGCTGTATGGGAAGGAGGATACTACTCACTTTTTCATCCCATGGGTACCGCTTATTCATACAGTCGCTGAAGGTTTCTCTTTCGACTAGGACAAATTGTTGTCTGACAGTCTAACCAACCGAATTACTGAATATCACGCGTAGAAGGAAAGTAGGAAAGTGGATTCATTTTTTATGTCTGCTTATATCATGGATGCTATCTACTTCATGACACCATTTCCACTGATGAGCTGGAGCTGGATTCCATCTAACGCAGATCCTATCCACGTCTACCACTTGAAGCTATGGGAAGACAAAGCCAAAGAATTCATTTACGAGATCTTCAACTGGGTATTGGTACTAATGCATGTCTCCATTTTTGTCTATTCGCCTCCCAGGATTTCAGATGACATCACGATCAACTTGAATAGCATGGTAGATTGGTATATAGAAGTGGAATTCTCATACATCAGGGTTTTTGGCACCTCCATCCCCCATATTCTCTACCGTTGTTCTTGCCAGATAAGCTAGTGTTTTGTGAGATTGCTAGACAAAATGTGCTCAGTGGGATAAGCAAAGAGCTCAAAGGGGTATTGAAAAAGGTACGACCGCCCTTACCCATTCACATTGGTACATATTCGTTGTTAGATTTTGGCCATGCCAGATTCGAGGCTGCGTCCTTAGAGGAAATGAAGTTGGTGGACATTGAGTTTTAAAGGAATGACCCTAAAAAGGTCGTGGGCAATCACCTAGCAAGTTGTGGCCTGAAGAAATATGAACACGAGGATTTGTCTCATGACGAAATATTCCGAGGCGCGAGGTCCTACTCTGAAGTCCTAAGCCAAATTCAATCCCTGCTACCTGGAGATATGGCCAGTTTCTTTAAATTCCAGGAGCACCGGCGGAGTTGCCTTCCCAAAATTTTACGGGGTGAAGCCCCAAAACTTCCTGATACACATCAAATTAAGGTCAAAGGATCAAAGGGTTCAAGTCTCGATGAAGGGAAAAACCAAGAAGAAACAGGGGGATTCAAAACCTCGGAACAGGGAGCTGAAATCCCCGATCAAGGGGAAGGAAAACTAGAAGCAGTTACATCGGGTGAGCAGGACAAAAGTCAGGCAGAAATGCCCTCACAAGAGGTAGATGACTCACTATCACTCACATCAAGCAAGACAGCCATAAACGATATCCCAAAGAAGTCATCCAAAGAAATCGACAGTCCCATTGGTTCTATCATAGCCCTATAGTTCACAAAATGAAACCCTGATGCGGGATGGATTTTCAATGAAGAACTAATGCCCATTTCTATAGAAGAGTTACCCCCTAATGAATTTTTCTTCGATAAGAAAAAAAAATCTATGGTAAAGAAAGAATCATATCAAAGAGTGGGCGTAGTGGCTAAGAAGTTTAAAACCCTGACAGAAGGAAAGGTCGTGGAAGAGGAAGAATTCACCGATGAGATAGCAGGAACACTGGGGGCTTATGATACAACCAACCAGTATTCAGTTGGAACTTTAAAGGCGTAGTTGAAGCAAAAGAACCTCTTGATCAGTAAGTTGGAAGCTAGGGTAGCTACTGCAGAGGCAAATGCCAGGAATGAGGTGAGCAAAGGACTCGAAAAAGCTAGAGTGGCCGATCTGCAGGAGATCAAGAAACTCAGATTTCACTTTGAGCAGATGCGCCAGTCAGCGCAAACAAGCCAAACACAGGTAAGCCAACAGGAGCAAAAAATAATACAGTTACAATCAAAGTTGGATGTTGTTGAAAACCAGGTCTTAGATGTAAAGTTATTTCAGGCCCAAGCCACCGAAATTCGACAGAAGATATTAGTAGCTCAACAGGATTTTCTTACTAAAGTGGAAACCATTCAGAGTCACTTTCAGGCAATAGAACAAGTGCTAAAGGGTATCTCTTTGAGAGAAAGGGAAGCTGTGGAAGCTTGGGTTTCTTTCCAGGAAGATGTTATAGCGACAACGAAAGAAGAGGTGGTCACTAGCTCCAAACTATCCATCCCAAAGAAAAATAGAGGAAATATCTTACTGAAGGCATGGGAGCATAATATATCAAAGAGAAAGGAAAGAGCTAAGGAGATGAGGAATTCTTGTGAAGAAACATTCGCCTTGATAAACAAAAATTTGTTAGACATTGATAAGGAAGGAAGTGCTGGGACACTGGGCAAAATTAATATAGCTCAACACCTGCTAGATATCAAGGAAAATATGGACAAGGAATAAGATGAAATATCTCAGATAAGTCAGGTCGACATTGTCCAGGTGGGAAAATGGATAGTAAATCCAAGTTTGCAGTTATGGTCTATCATCACAGAAGACCGATAGGTGGGAAAAAGAATGCCACAGTTGGAAAAAAAATATTACACCTTTGAGGCCAACAACCAAGCAGAACCTTCCAAGTTAATTGCCTAGCTGGTTCAAAGATGTGTCAATTGCATTGAGTAGGCAAAGGGGTAGGTTTTTGGTGCTAAATGGTGATAAATGTTATTTCATTCTATTTTTAGATCCAGGGGAGCAAGAAAGGAGGGCACTCATCCCACATGAAGGAAGACAGAAAGCAAGGAAATGAAACGCTTCAGATTTTCACTTTGTAACCGAAAAACTTCTAGAATGAAGAGAATCTGAAATGTTGAGGAGTTTGTTTTAATATACATTTTGTAAAGAAAGATAGAGGCTTTTTCCTTTCGAGCCGATTGTAATAGATATATTTCTCTAGTTGCCAGGATTAATATAAGCAAATCTAGAGACTCTAGATTCTGTGAAGATTGAGTTATGTGTTTGTCTCTGTTATTTCATATCCATTTCCATTTATTATATGTATCTTTGATGAATGCTCAACTACAATTTAGTACAACCTCTATTGTGGTGATCAACTGTTAAATCATCTAATCGTTTACAACTTTTCCTTTGTGTCGGCTATCAGTAGGTACAAGACCTATAAATTGCTAGATTTTCATATTTTATGCTTCGTCAAATTTTTCCTTGCCTATTTTCTTCTTCTGTTACAGGGTGGGATTCTCCCTTGATTGGAGCCCCGCATTGTTGATAGCTAAATGTTTTATCACGTTTTCATGCATGCCTTTTTTCAAAGTTAATTCAGCTATGGGAAAGGGCCTTCGGTTTTTCTATGTTAATGATTTGATCTAGAATTATTTCTTATATGATTTAAAATTGAAAGAAGATTTTTTTTTTTTTTTTTTTGTACTGGGGGAATTGACAACGGGCGGTTCTTGTACTCGCATGACACAGGGTTGATCACCGTCGGATACCACTATAACCCCAAGTGAAACCACCCAGCCTGAAAGAATGGCGCACAAGTAAATTCGGGTGAGGATTGAACACGAGACCTCATTTTTACAAATTTCCTTCCATTTACACGGCACTTGCCAAACCATATACACCCATGCGGGAAAATCGAAAGAAGAATTTTAAACATCAACCTTTTTTATAAAATTTTGTTCCTCCATGACTGTGCCCATTGTAAGACAACCCAAAATTGAACCATGACTTTCAGATCAAACCAATATTGTTTTAAATCTTTTCGATACCATACTAAAAACTGCCACTAACCGGTTAGAACTCGAAAGATCCTGGGAAACAATTGAATGTGATATAAACATCCAGGAACTTTGGGAAGCTAGACAAAGAAAACTCAAAAATAAGCTATAGCTTTCTTTCCCTGAAGTTTGTTCTTCCCCTTTTTATCTCTCACTCTCTTTGGGATGCCTAGACTCTATATTTTATAGACTTAAGTACAGACTCTGGAACAATAGCTGCCACAATCGAAATGTTTTCCCAAACTTTCGAAACCTTGTCCAGATGCTTCAAAGGGATTTCCACCTATGTTGCCACTCCAGTTCACAAAACATTGGTTGTGGTAGATGTTGGGACCACATATTGTACCTTTTTGCTCATACTTTTTGCCATTGTTATACCCTTCATCACCTGTATTTAGACTCATATTATCACTTCATCTGATCACCTCAAGGTATACAACGTCCTTTCTCATCACTATATGTTTA
>ML781949.1:619207-640462 GCA_009831015.1 Picea engelmannii | reverse complement strand
TCTTTACTACAACACTAAGTGCTTTTGGAATTGAGCATATATAGTGCGCAGCTATCTTTGAAACAAAAGACTTCCCTGGGTTGATAATTTATGTTCCACTTGGTTGTTTGAAATTAATTAAGCAATTATAGTGACCAACAGTAGACATATGGCCGCGACGCACCTCATGTGGAAATATCGACTACATTCTCATCTCTTCCAGCGGATCAACTTTCATGCCACATCGAGTGGGAAGAAGCAGAGCATCCATGTTGATTTATCAATGGGATTTCACATAGGATTCTGGAAGTAAATCCTCAGTAGTCTACATACAGTCACAAATGTACAGTATCTCCAGAAATTTCAACATTGATGTTTGGGAGGATAATGTAGAATTAAATTGGATGTTGAGAGTGAAATATTCATACTTGTATCAAGATTGTTTTTTCAAATTTAAAGGAGATTTTTCACTATCACAGAAATGGAATTAGTCTGCCACATGTCCTGAATGATGATTTCCTTAGGAATATGTGGCAGTACTTCCCTCACCATATTGGACATCGCAGTTATGTCTCTAAGCTATTCCACTAATTCTTGGGGAGCTTCTTCTCATAATGGTCGCGAACCTGGTGTATCATATGATTATAGGGATACCACCGTATCTAACCATGTCTTTGGTGTGTTCAAAAGATCGCATTTGCATATGCTGGACACAACGTGGTTCTGGAAATTCAAGATACCATTCCTACAACTCCTAAGAAGACATCAAAGATCCCAATGTGGAGGGGTGTAGTTGTGGCATATATAGTAGTTTCTATCTGTTACTTTCCTTTTTCATTAGTTGACTATTGGGCCTTTGTAAAAACCATCGGATACAATGTGCTTATCACACTCGGTAAGCCCAGATGGCTTATTGCAATGGAAAATCTTATGGTGGTTGTCCATGTCATTGGAAGTTATTTAATATATTCCATGTCATTATTTGATATGATTGAAATTGTTCTGGTCAAGAAATGGCACTTACCTCTAGGATGGCCACTTTGCTTGATAGCTTGATCTGCCTATGTTGCATTCACTTGTTTTGTTGGCCTCGCATTACCTTTCTTTGGGGATCTGCTTGGTTTCTTTGGATAATTTTCCTTATGTTCCAAAAACACAAACTTTTTCCATCCGGACTCACATGATTCAAGCGTCTTTGGAATCATCTCGATGATCTCTTCGATATGGCATAGTTAGTTCCAGAATTCAAGAAAGAAATTTTTTGACCATTTTCTTCATTAAGGAGGATATATGTCCTCATGTAAATTGGAAACTTAGAAAAAAACAGAATTATAGTTTGCATAAATAACATCAATTGCTTGCCCAACCAGTACCAAGCACTTTCTTCCTATAATCGTGCTTTTACAATGGTTGAAAGAGACTCCTTCTTCATGATCTCTTTCACAATATGTATGCTACTTGGTTTGTGGTGAATTTAAGGATGTAACTTCCGACACTTTTTCTCCTAATGGACATTGATTTTGCAGTAACTGCAAAAATTCCTTCGCTTTCCATTCAATTGTGCATTCCTGATGGGAGGATTTGGAAGGTTTGGTTTCTTCTTTGTCTCACTTCTTGTGGACACATTTGTCTTCTTAACCAAACATTTCTTCATTTGATGCTTGGCTACATCACAGTTAGAATATCTAATGCAAAAATCATTTTTTGTATATTTGAGAAAAGAATTTGAATGGCTTTTATACCTTCCTGGTTTATCTTTGTTGCATATCTGATGAGGACTACCTACTTTGGCTCCTCTATTGGAATCCAATGATGTAAAAGTGGCTCTTTCTTTAGCAGTCTTTGAGCACTCTCCAATCTCTACCTTTCCATAACCCAAACTTGCAAATGGTGGTCTTTGTACCACCTCTAATGGTTGAGTGACTCCTTGGCCATTAATGCCAAGTCCACCTCCTTTGTATCCCATTTTAGTGAGAATCTTCATGCCAACATTATTATCATACTGAGATGAAAGCAAACATGAAGAAATACTCTCAACACATACCTCAGTTTGAGTTTGTGCATCCATGGTAGAAGTCTCTTTGTCTTCCATTTGTTCACCAAGCTGCAACTTAGCCAAGATATCATCCTTGTTTTTCAATTCAAGTTGCAATTATTCAATAATTTTTTTAAGGACTTATCCATGAAGCTGAGACCTCTCTTGAAGCTCTTTCTTCTCTTCTTATGCAACCTGCAAAAGTCTCCTCAACTCTGCATTTTCGGCTTGAATGTCGTGATTTATCTCTTCTAATTCTTGGAGTCTTTTTTCTTTCTTCACTCCTTTGCCCATGGTGATATTCACAATCTGCAAAACTGGTCAGACCAGCTCTGATACCACTTGATCTGAAAACCTGGCGAGAATATCCCGACATCTAAATCTTCAAAATAAGATCTTTTACCGACAAAATTGCATGTGAATAAGGGAAATTTGATTAATTAACCATGCTTCATTATGGAGATAATCACATAAAATTGTCAAATTGTTGTTTATGTTTATAAATAAAAAAAATCTACTTAACCAAGTGAGAATGCATAAAAATCACACATACAATATTGACAACAATATGATAACAGAGTTCACCAGACCCCCTAGCTACATCTCTGGATTCATGAATCCCATGAATCTTCGTTATTGATTCTGCTTCAAAAGGGATACATAAACAAGCCTACAATGTGTTTCTCCTT
Source organism: Picea engelmannii (assembly GCA_009831015.1). Lineage (NCBI taxonomy): Eukaryota > Viridiplantae > Streptophyta > Pinopsida > Pinales > Pinaceae > Picea > Picea engelmannii. The sequence continues at coordinate 637,759 of ML781949.1, read as the reverse complement.
TACAAAGACATCCTATGAATCAATAAGCTCTCAATAAGCTTTCCACAAGATCTTTTCTTTCTCTCCACCTCTTCTTGACCCCCAAAAAGGGTTTATATAACATCTCCATCTCAACCACATCAATATTTTCATGGAGATAATATCTCTCAAGATCCCCTAAATTAGGATCTTGGCATATCTCAAGGGATTGGTTTGAGAATATCTCTCAACCATCCATGAATGTCTAAACTCTCCTTAGGACTCTCCTTGAAACTAGGGATTGAAAGCCAACATGGCTTTGCACCAAATAATCCCTTTTAAATAATGAAAATACATAATTATGAGAAACCTTTCTCATGTATTAAACATTTTACAAATGCCATTTTGCCCCTAAATATCGACAAGACATATCTCTAGCATGTGAAATCCAATTGACTTCATTCGAAATGCATCGGAAAGCCCAGTGTGGGCTCTTTGTTGACAGGGCAATGTTGGTAGTATTTGAAGCTGACTGAAAATGTGTCGACTATGAAGATCCTCCTTGATCAATGTACTAGGTACCTTGTCACCCATTATCATTATCAGTGGGTTGTCTCACATTTGTTAATGGTATACATCAATGCATGGTAATCAAATGGTTTCTCTCATGTTCAACTTTGACTCATTTATTCACATAGTGTAGATTTGTATCCTCTTTATGTTGCTACACAAGTTGCATAAGATAGTACCACCTACCCACTTGACACTGGTACTTTTTGAAGAATCAATTTGTACACCTAACCACTTGACATTGGTACTTTTTCAAGAATCAGTTTGTACACCCTAAACTTCTAGTTATTCTCCTAATGTACACTGGGACATAGATCCACTTTGTATTTTCTCATGTATATGATCTATATTTGACATGTATATGTTGAAATATTGATTTGGTTGTCATTGATGTCAACCCTTGAAGTAAGTCTGGTAGCAAATTTTGATAGCCCCGAAGGTATGGTCATGGAACCCATAATTGATTGAGGAATAAAGACATGCAAGTTAGTGTATTTGAAATAAATACTATCATAGATGGATAGTACACATCATGTCATTTATGGTGATAGGTGGTACGCCATGTGGCTCCTTACGGTTGAGGAGATATGGCTTTGTAAATATTGGAGGATCCTCAAGAATAATCTAGAAACTCCTAGAAGGTCAATAAGAAAACAATTATTCTAGAAGCCTCCAGAAATTATTCAAGTAGTTTGCTAGTCAAAGTGGTTGCAACAAGAAGCTGATTATGGGTAAAGTAGTTGTAACAAAGAAATTACGAGTTTACTAATTATGGGTAAAGTAGTTGCAACAAGAATTTGGGTTATCCCTAAAAGAAGGAAAATGGGTAAAACAGTTATAAGATAACCCCTAAAGGAAGGTGTTGGCACGTAATTGCTCAGACCAGAGTCCTTCTTAGGTTACCAACAAAAGGTACTGTGTATTCTAGAGTGTTATCATTTTCATCTCCTCCGAAGAGAATAAGTCTCACCCAAAGCGCAACCAAGACAGAAGAATAGGGAAGGGAAAGGAGAATACTTGGGTGGTTTCCCATAACCTTCAAGATTGACCATGATCTTGCGCAATATAGACCAACTATAGAATAGATATGAACTCATGCATATTGGAACTAAAGATACTTAAGTTTAGAAAATCATTCATACACAGATATATCATATGGATCCCATCAAGAATAAAGAAGTATTATAAATATACAATGCATAAGCATAAACACAGTATGACACATTATATTTCAAAATTTTGGGTCCTTCTTCATCTATTATCTTAAGAACTTATCGAATAAAATCTTAGAGATACAGATTGGTACTCTGTTATAGAATTCTGGCTCCACACACATGTCGCATATCTCTATCTACTCAAAATTGTATACAGATTACATTTACATAACCTTTTCTCAACTAAACCCAACAACATCCAATTAACAACAACAAAACTCAACCTATCAAAACTAGCCAACCAAACCATTTTACAATACTATTCATCTAATATATAGGCTGAGTGGGATCTTCTAGCTTTGGGCTCACATTCTTTCTTGTTCTGTTGTAACTTATTTTGGCTCGCTGGTGTTGTGATGTCCCTTTCTGCAACCGATTTCTATTTCTTTTACTTGCTCCATTGTCCAGCTTCTTTTGTAGCTTGCACAACTTGTGTTAAACCAAAAGTGGGATTGTAGTCCTTCTTGCATAGCTTCAAATCCAAAAAGAAAGGGCCCAACAGGCTCCAACCACAAGCCTTGACTTTCCCTTGAGTCAAGTACTTGGCTCTTTTGCAACTTCTAGGAGTAATTATTGCTTTCCCTTGTCCTCCTTCTCCACTTTGCTTTCCTCTTCTACTTGTGCTTTCTCTTCCCTTTCCTCTTCAAACAAAGGGCCCAACTCTGGGACCAACTCTAAGGCCCACTTCCTGACTTCCTGGAAAATCCCAACTTTATCCTACCACTTCCTGGAAAGGAGTGAGGCTTCGGCTACAAATTGTTGGGTCACAGCTGTGATACATCCTTTGGGTTTGGATGTGACTAGAGAGTTCCATTCAGAGTCTATTGTAGAATCCACTTGATGCATTTGCATGTACACTATCAGAACGATAGGTCAAAATTTTCACATCTCCTTCTTGGATATAGATTGTGCCTCAAACAGAGCATTCAACTCATTATTTGCTTGATGAATTTGATCAAACTTCTCTTATTTCTCTAGTGGGTCCATGGTGACCACAACTTCTTCATTAAGCAATTTCATTCTTGCATGCACATTCTCCAAGGTTTGGTTGCACCTTGCTATAATTCCCATCCAGTCCTTGACTTATCAGAATATCTTCATGCACTTAGTTGTACACTTGTGTAGTGTTGCTCGAGCATTTATTCCTTCCAACACTACCTTCTCCACCTGTTCTTGCAACTTCCAAGGTTGTTTCTTTGCTTCTTGCTCACCCTGCTACAATTGCTCTTCTATATTCTCTTCATGGATGGCCAGTTGTGACCATGATCCCTGGAGTAATTCAATATGGTGCTCAGGATCTCCTGTAGCACTGGATTCTAGCAGTTGGGGTGCTACCTTCCTTATTTCCGGCCAGGCTTCAGAAAGCCTCTCCTGGACTAATTCAAGTTTATGCTCCATGTAGGAACAAGGGCAGACCCAGGGTTCAACTCCAAGAGCGCACAAACAAGCCCTAACTATTGGCCCTTTCGGCAACACCTGCGAAGCAAATGCAGTCTCACCTGAAGTAGCTATGGGGGGTTGTAGGACAGAGATGTCTACAAATAAGGGAATATCAAGTGGATCTAGTACAAGAACAATACAACATTCATATATTACTTATCATCTTAGATCTACTTTGCACATCTATCTATCGGATCTAACATAGCAATGCAATCACAACATACCAAATGACAAAGAACATAGCATCAATCACGTACACAACACAATATATACGTGGTTCACCCTCTCTGTAGGGATACATCCATAGAACTATTCTTTATAATATATTAAGATGAAGCATACAGTTCTTGTATGTGCTCTTAGCTAGCATACCTTACCTCTTCTCCTCTCTGTCTCTCCCCTTCCTGCGCACCCAGCTGTAGGATTGATCTCCGCACCAAGATGAAGTTCTTACAATACCAGAAGGCTCTCACACTTATCACTTCTCTCTCACACAATGTTGGCCCTTGACCAAGTTTTGGAAGTTTCTTGGTCATCGTAACCTATTTTGGTACTTTGACAGCCCGTCGAAGGAGGAGCGCAAGACAAAGCGGAGATCATGGGATCTCAGTCCACTTTTGGGGCCTTTTTGGGTTTTTGATGCAGGAGCATCACAATTACCAAAGCGAGCATGGACGCAGCACATGTGTTTTTTTAACACATGACATATTACTTTGAAAACTTTTGAAATTGAAGCGCCAAACCTTCAATGAACCATTTATGGGAAAGCGCCTTTTGTATATTGTATCAGACCTCGAGCCATACACTCTTGTCTGAAATAGATAGGAGGAATTTATTAGATTTAATGCTGGTAAATAGGAGGTTTTAAGTCTAGATTTGATAGTTTAGAGTTCGAGAGGGAAAATGGATATAGGCACCCTCATTGTATATTTGTATTATGATTAACAATCAAGTATTTAGGAGAAGAGCAGAGCAAGCAGAAAACATTGTATGAGAACCAACCATGTATAGGCATTTGAATTAATAAAAGGAACTTTGATTCAAACTCATGGGTTGCGTTGTTTTCTCTGTATGTTGATGTTATGCTCAGGAATGTTTGTTTTCTGTTATGCATTTTCTTTGTATATGGTGTGCCTGAGATTTCATGATTCAAACTGAAGTCTGAATAGGAGATGGAATGAGTTTCAATTGTTTCTCTATCTGAGCCAGGATATTCCTGCAAAGAGTACAATCAAATTCATCCGCAAGGAGTGCGTTGATGAAGGCTCAGTAGTTGAACTTTTGTTCTCGTTCACCCAGAAGTTGATTTGGGTTGTTGAACCCATGTAAGGAGTGTGCAGGCTGAAGAAGAAGTCTCAGTTGTTAATCTGAGCAACGAAGATTAAATACTACTGCTACAGAAAGTGCGCAGAGTTGGAGGGATTCAACACTTGAGAAGTTGTTGAATGTTGAGCGCGAGGAGTGCGCACGAATCCATCTGAAATAATCAGAGTGGAAAAGCTCAAGAGGTTTAGCACCTTCGTAATATTTTCGAAAGAGAACACAGGAGGTTTGATCGAGGAAGGGTCAAGCAGAGTTTGCAGGCGTAGGCTTGGAGAGCAAGTCTTGAGAAGAAACACTTAGCCATTTCCGAGAAATCCTCGAGGAGGAGGGATCGACAGCTAGGATCCACAGAGGAGATTGATGAAGTCTCTTCAGCCATCAGATCTCAGGAAAGTTCCATAGGGTTTAAGCCTGAAGGAGTAGAGGAAGATCCCGGAGATTCGAAGTTCAGGATATCGGGGTTTATGTGGTCATGAAACTCTGGAAGAACGAAATCGCGATCCATGATTTCTTGGAAGGATCTCAACCGTTGATTTCAGCAGGGACACGTGGCAAAAGATCCCAAGGATCGTGAATCGAAGAATTAGGATTTCGGAGGTAGGAGCCTTGTAAGTTGATATCGCGATTTGTGATTTCTCGATACGGTCAGAGCTGTCGATCTGCGGGACGCGTGTCCAAGGATATGGAAGAGTCGGTATTCGGCGTTTCAGGATTTCCACAGGTAAGGGAATCATTACAATAGAAATCATGATTCTGCGATACTCGATTGAGCGTCGAGGAGACGGTGACGTGGAGGAGAGAGAGATCTCACGTGCATCGAAGTTTGGCATATCGTGAGCTCGAGGGTTCGCGAGTTGGAGCCGCAAATATTTGCGTCAAAGTTTGCGAGGTCACGAGGGGCAATATCTTGGCAACCATCGGTCAGCATGTGGGGCCGCAGAGTGCAGTAAAGGAGGAAAGGTGTCGTCGGGGATCGGAGGATCAGAGATCCTGTGAGCGTAAGTCCCACGCAATTGAAATTCCATGAAGTCCGAACTCTGATAGGAGGGAAGGACCGTGGTCCTGTGGATTGACATGTCACATGTGAAAAGGAGTTAGCCAGAGGGCTAAGGATCACAGAAGTGTCATCGCAGATCCAGAATCGGGGAACTGTGAGGTGAGTGACTCACTACCTCACAAGTACCGATTTCCCAATAGGGAGATTCCCGATAAGGAGCAAGGAAAGCCGTGGGTGAGTGACCATCCGTATTCAGGGATTGGTGAGATCCGATCCTGTGCTATCAAGACTCGCGATTGCGTGAGTTCCAATCTCCCGATAAGGCAGTAGGGAGATCGTAAAGAGCATCTTATGGGTGTAGGAAAGTCCCGATAAGGGATTTGAAGAGCGGTCCAGCTCTTTGGGTCAAGGAAAGAGAAGATCCTGGTGACAACAAACGTGCGGGTGGCCGTTTGCGTCAGTTTTTGGAATATGTAATGGGAATGGGATATCGACACATGGGTTTACCCATGTTTAGGCCTAGCTTGTATGTATAAATAAATACCTAGGCTAAGAAGAAGAAGAGGCATGAATGAAAGGCTAAGTGCTAGATCTAAGTGATGTAAATGCTTAGTGCATGATTGTAATAGAATTGTAGAGATAAGTGCAAGTTGTTGTAAGAAGTTGTGGAAGGATTTGTGCTGTAAAGCAAGGAAGAAGGATCTAGCGAGTTGCGCAAATCTTATATCTTGTGCGAAGTAAGGGTTTTGAGGCTCTGTTCTTGTAACTACTTGATTAAAGATAATAAAGAAGAAGAGTTGGTGGACGTAGCCCCAGGAGAAGGGTGAACCACGTAAACACTGTATTTTCTACTTTGTGCCTTGTTCTGATGCATTGATGTGAATATTTTTTAAGTGCCTTGAGATGATTAGATAGATCTGCTTATGTTTGGTGCTAATGAAGCATAAAATGTTAGATTTGATTTATATGTATGTGCTAAGAGCTAGATCTATTAGATCTAAATAATTTGTTGATGATAAGTGCTTGAATTCTGTTGGCACAGGGGAAAACCCAGGGTTCAACGCTCAAGAGCGCACCAACCAAACCCTAACTACCGTCCCTTTCGGAAACACCTGTGAAGCAGATGAAGTCTCACTCGAGGTAGAGGTAGGGGTGTTTTCATGACTCAGATGTCTGTAACCTTAGCCGGGACACTGATTTGTGATTATACTCTTAACAAAGCACTTAGCATTAATAGTTCTCCCAGAATCAACCCTTATCTCACTTCGCAGAGAAAACAAAGCATCACAGTATATACTTAGGTCTAAGATAATTCAACACTTTAGCAATAGGTTCTACAGATCAAGCACTAATCATCTTATTTGTATTAGATCTGACATTCATTCACATCTCATAAGCACAAAGCATAACTATATATATCTAACACATCAAAGCATTTAGTAAAGAGAGACAAACACATCAGGTCGAGGCATAGAGTACAACACACAGAGTTACCATGGTTCACCCCCACCCTGGGACTACATCCACAAAGTCTTTTTATTTATTATCTCAGCCAAGTAGTTACAGCATAGAGCCTCACAGTCCTCACTTCGCACAGGACAAAAGATTTTCGCAGCTCGCTAGATCCTACTTCCTTGCACTTCAACAAAAAACCTCTTTCTACAATTTGCACTTAGCCCTGCAAGCTCCTTACAATCATGCACAGAGCACTTACAATACACATATGATCAAATAGATCTAGTTACTAGCACTAAGCCATCAACTATACATCACATAGATGTAGTACTACTACTGTCTCTTACCTAAGTATTTATTTCTAGGTTACAAAATGGGCCTATGCATGGGTAAACCCACGACCGACATCCCTTTCCCATTACATTAACCCAAAAACCAAAAAAGGGGCCCAAAAGTGGACCGAGATGCTTTGCTTGGTGATCCTTCTTTGGCTAGCTGTCATAGTTCCAAAAATGGTCAAATATGACCAAGTGTTTCTCAAAACTTGGTCAAGGGACGACAAATTCGTTAGTTCAATGTGAATGCTGTGAAGCTCTGTCTTACCAAAGAAGTAGTTATTGATTGCATATTAAGGAACCAATGGTGCTAAGTGATTTAGTAAGAGTTATAATCACAGATTTATGTCCCAACTAAGGTTGCAGACACCTGAGTCTTGCAACCACCCTTGCCTCTACCTCGAGTGAGACCTCATCTGCTTCGCATGTGTTACCGAAAGGGATGATAGTTAGGGTTTTGTTGGTGCATTGTTGTAGCATTGAACCCTGGGTTTTCCCCTATGCCAACAAATGGTTCCATTGTTAGGACTAAAACTGTGATTTCTAGGAACTAAGAAGAAGAAGCTTTGTGAGAATATCCGATCTGAAACTATGAAATCTCTGTAAGTAGATCTATTGCCCTAGTGCGCAACATTCTACTTGACCTGTGAGGCTTTGTGCAATAAAAGAGGTCAGATCTGCAAGAAAATAGGTTAGATCTGCAAGAAAAGAGGTCGGACCTAAAGAAAGAAACGAGATCTGAACGCTTGGTGCTCTAAGAAAGGTAAAAATGAGAAGTTCTAATTAAAAGAGGTAAGATATGTAAGCTTTGTGCTCTGGTAAGAATAGTGAAAAGTTCTAGATTTGAAATCTTTGAGCTTTGTAAAAGTAAGATAAGTAGAATTTTTTTTTTCTAAAGTATGGATCTAGGTATGTTTAATAGAGTTTGTCCTAGTTTGAAAACTAGGTCATTGATAGATGAAAGAGGATTTGATATGAGTAGATCTTATAAGAATAGTGAAAGATATGTTATACCTATGCATAGAAAGAATGTTTGGACTAACAAATGGATGTAGGACCCTAGAAGGAATTTGTTGCAGGTTATCTCCTATGATCCTAGTGTGTAGTACAAGAGAAGCTAGGGATCACTTAAAAGAAAGAGAGGATTAACCCTTTGTTACAGCTGCAGAAAACCGAGACATTTGGCTAAGGAATGCCCTGGTGGAAGACCTAGTTGTATTTGTTGTAAAACTCTAGACCATGAAGTATTGGATTTCCCTAGAATGATTGCTAAGATTGAAAGAATGAATCTGAATCAAGAAAACCCTAAGGCAGATCCAAAAACTGTGGTCAAGCTTCATAAAGAATCAAAGAAAGCATTGCTACAGATAAAAGAAACCTTGAATGACCACCGACATGTCATCCTAGCAGAGATCTTCAAAGAGAAAGAATGCATTGAAGAAAGAATAGGAGACTTCAACATTGACTATGTTCTTGATGAGGAAACACAGGTGAATATCATGACAGAAAGAACCTGGAAAGCTATAGGAAGGCGTGCTATGATCCCTTCACTAGGAGGAATAGGGCTATTCAGAGGAAAATTGGTAAACCTATGTGGAAGGCTCGCTCGGATACCTATGACTGTCCATGGAACTTCGACAGAGGAATATTTTGAGATTATTAAGTTTGTTGAAGACATTGCCTCGTTTACCATGCTAATAGGAAAACCTTGGATTGACAAAGCTCAAGCCAGATGAAAGGAAGAAGAAGAAGCCTTGGCACAAAATAAACAAGACTTAAAATATTTTATGACCAGAAAGATCACGCAGTTGATTGTAGAACAGGAGAGAAGATCGAAGATATTCAATGATAACAACCCATATATCGAGGTTAAGAGAACACTAGAAGATCCAAAAAATATTGAAGTGCCTGTCCTAAACAAAGAAGAAATATTATCTAGGAACTCTAGGAAAGAAATTCAATAGCACGAAGTAACTAAAACCATAGAAGATAAGAATCAGAATGGGAAAAGGACCACCGAAATGAAACTCACTGGAAAGAAGGCTAGGAAGCTAAGTAAGAAGAGGGATAAGATTGAAAAGTTATAGAAAGTTCCAGAGGGAACTTCGCAGACATAAAACATTCATAATTGGAGCTTTGCCAGGATATCAGAACAACGACACATGGCACTTCGCCATGAAGAAGCAATATAGTCATTGGGACCAATATATCCATTCGATGGCTACTCCAAACGGGCAGAAAGGAAATAAAGGCTCATCATCAGACCATTGGACCACTCCATAATGGACAGAACAAGAGTTAATGGAGGCTCATAACCATTACAAGCAGACCGTTGCTGATTTGCCTACTTATCCCATCACTCCATGCACGGATAATACTTTTGCCAATTGAGAATTTGAAGCCCACAAGCTAAGAAAATTGCATATAGTGATTGTTGTGATATTGCTGTTTGCTCTAGTGATGTCTAATATCACTGTGACCTTGATAATTTTAATCTCAAGCACATATGTCTGAAGAGCTCACTAAAGTCGAAGAATCAGTAATGGAAGTTCTCCTCAACTTAAGGAATAAGAGAGTCATGTCAGAAAGAGGAGTGTCCACAGGTGTACAAGCATCGTTGAAAAGAGGGCTGCCAACCTCTCCGTCCACTGCTCGAGCCAGACCATCCCGACCCATAGATGAATAACACTCTAAGAACATGGATGACCTTGTGAATGCCAAGCTAATATTGAGCATCCTACCCACCTACTTGCCACCTCTGAGCGGCAAGATCAATCATGACAGTGTACCCCATGAATTTGAGTATGCTTTGATCACTGCATACCTTCCAAAAGAGGTGCGCGTAGTTCATGCCGAAAAGGATAACCTCACAGCGTTGAAGTTTAGTGACTTCAATCTCGGTGATAGGAAGGTTTACATTATACTCACCCCTCATAAGTATCTAACCTAAACAAAAGGAAAGAACTCAAAAGTTATTGATCAGTCATGGACCTAGAACCTCACGCAATTCACACTGCTCAACGTGATGAAGATCCCACACTTTGGAAGACATCAAGAAGTGAACGCATGTGTCAAGTTGCTTTTGTCCTGCTATCATGGAGGATATTTTTGGTTGAACTGTTGAATCACAGTGGATCTGAAATTGATCAACCAGATCACAGGACTGAGCATGCAAGGCTCCGATCCCCAGGATTTATACCCCAGAAAGACCACGGATCGCACCCTTTCACAGAAGATAAAGGATATGTACGACGATGCTAATAAGTGAACACGAGGATACAAGGTAGCCTCTATCTAGAGTGGTGCATTTCACCTTGGTTATCAGCTGATCGCAGACAAGCTAGTTCGCAAGAACCAACCCACCCAAGTAACTAGATTTGTAATAGACCTTGCAGGGAAGTGCACGGAGGGACTACACATGAATTGGACGAAGTGCTTAGTGAACCAGCTAGAACTGGATTGCAGGGAAGCACATGAACAAGGGTATGAGGCCCACTTCAGTTGGCTTCTCATCCTAATCGCATTCATCGCATGGGTTCTATCGGAAGGTGCAACCTTCCTAGATATCAAACCCTTTGAACCACTGGCCATGAAGTTTAGTACGCTATGGTACTCCAGTGACATGAATAAGCAGTGGCAATACAATTTCGTCTTCCACACTTATTACAACCAACTGAAGTCTGCAATCCATTCTACACCTCCCATAACCCCGAACACACTCCACAGGTTTAGACCATTGATGAAATTCTGCGTGGATCGCCACTTCATTTATATCACCACGCATGCTGATGAGCATAAATAGCAGCTGTAGTCCTACTAAAAGTTAACATAGGATGACTTGGAGGATATTACCAAGGAATGGTCAGAGGACCTCCTTGTTCCAATAGACCCTGCAGAAATGTTCGATGTTGACAGCCCCGACATTGCACCAGATACAACTGGACCTAGCGAGATAAAGAAGACCGAAAAGGTCCATGATTTAGATAGTGCATCTATAAAGACCGCTTCCATATAAGAAGAGTAGGAAGGATATGGGGAAGAGATAGAGGGTACAGAAGTTGAACAAAAGAAAGGTGAGGTTACACCATCGAGAGACGAGGAGGATCCCTCAAAGAAAAGGAAGGTTTCCCCTCTGAAACCTTCTTCAAGGAATAAAATGAAAGCAACCAGGACCAAATTCGAGACCACCCTCACCTCAGACAACTTCAACTTCATTCTCATAGCACTGAATGATGCCTCCCTGGACATAGCAGAGAAGCAGGAAGCGAAGCAGGAGGAGGTGTTCAGTCAGATAAAGGATGAACTCCAAGAAGTGCAATAGGCATTGCAGTCCAACCGTGTAGTTTCCACTGTGCTTCTGACATAAGGAACACCAGAAGTAGATGATGTGCAAGCTCAATTACATTGCATCGCTAATACAGTTGAATCTCACCTTCAATGAGCTCAAGAAGAGACATCACAAGCCACCCAAGCTTTATCACAACTACAAAAAGACCTTCTAGAGTAGCACAGCACTGTAGAGCAAGAGAAGCTTGCTCTCCAGGTCTAGTTTGATGAAGAGAAAGCCCAACTGCGTAAAGAAAAGGAATAGTTGCTCGCAGAGAAACTTGAAGTTAAGGAAAGGGTCAACATAACACTTCGCTCTGTGACAGTCGTTGAAGTACAGACCGAGGAATAAGTTCCACAGTAGGTGACACAACTGGAAGAAGTAATACAGAAGCTACAACAATGCATAGTGTTGGTCACTATAATTGCTTAATTGATTTAAACAATCAAGTGATACATAAATTATCAACCCAGGGAAGTCTTTTATTTCAAAGATAGCCACACACTGTATATGCTCAATTCCAAAAGCAACTTAGTGTTGTAGTAAAGAAATTTATACTATTTATACTTGCTTGAATGAACTGAAGCTCTGAATTAAATCACAAGAAAGTAATTCCCCTATTGCAATTCTTTAAAGTTCAATCTAAGAATCCTGGATTACATTAAAATAACATTGGAATGGGAAAGAACAACTCTTCTGCAATCAGAGAACATGACCCTTACTCTCAAACAGAGACTCAGTACTAACACTATTTTATGAAAACAGTAATGCAGAAAACAATTAGCTCTATCTAACAGAGAACAAAGCCACCTAGTTCCTTTCTTTCTAAGCAGGAGCCTTGAGCTTTAATTATGTTTAGCGCACTTGTGAGATTGAGGTTTATAGAGAACAGGGCAATCTGATCCCTTCCTGTCTGAGCAGGAATCCCTAACCCAATTTCTGACTAGCATCAATAAAAGTCTACAGAGAACAGGATGTTTTTGGTTCTTTTCCTTTCTGAGCAGGAACCCTTAACCCAATCCCTGGCTAACACACTTGCAGAGGTAAATGAAATCTACAGGAGACAAGGTGTTGTGATTCCTTCATGTCTGAGCAGGAACCCTTTGACCAAATATCTAGCTAGCACACTTGCAGTAGTGGATGAAATCTACAGAAGACAAGGTGTTGTGATTCCTTCCTGTCTGAGCAGGAACCCTTTAACCAAATCTCTGTCTAGCACTCTTGCAGTAGTGGATGAAATCTACAGAAGACAAGGTGTTGTGATTCCTTCATGTCTGAGCAGGAACCCTTTAACCAAATCTCTGGCTAGCACTCTTGTAGCAGTAAATGAAATCTACAGAAGTCGAGATATTTGGATTCCTTCCTGTCTGAGTAGGAACCTTTTAACCAGACCTCTGGCTAGCACACTTGCAGTAATTGAATTCTACAGAGGATATAATATTTCGATCCCTTTCTGTCTGAGTAGGAACCTTTAATCAAATCTCTGCTAGCCTCATAAAATCATCACACGAGATTGTTGAGAAAAATAATTACAAATTCCATGCAATTAAACTTAAGACAGAGTCAGTAGTGTTTCAGCAAAGCAGAATCCATTAAAAACAGTGTTTCAGCAAATGACAGTTAAACAAAGCATGAACAGAAATACTTAACACACTCCTAAATAATGGGTGAATCTTGTGAAGAAGGTGGGCCCTCCCTTCTCACAAGATTCCCCTGAACCAAAAGCTAAAGAAGGGTACTCAAAGGAGTCTTATATTCATCTGTCGAAATATCACATTACAAATTGAAAGGATAAAATACGTCCCGCTTCTCTGGAGTTGCTTCAATATATCAAAACTTGGATATCTCGAATGGTGAATTCCTCTGATTTAAAGAGGAAATCCCTTTGATACAATCGTTACAAAGCATATCTGAATCCTATCCTAAATCGGATCTTCTTTCTAAATCAGCATAGGATGTCCTATTCTCACGCAACCGAATGCTAATACAGGAGCTGAATGAGGTATTGTTGTTACGGCTGGTGTAACAGCTCCTTCTCATTGCTGCTGATGTTGTTTCAGCATCGCAATTCATGGGTTGTTTCAGCCACGTGAATTGCGCTCTTGACTGTGTCGGCCTTGACCGCTAACTGTAACGGCTTGTGTTTTAGCATTGTTGGTTCTGGCGGTCTCCTCTGTGTTTCAGCATCTGCAACTCTAGGACTGTGTTTCAGCATCTGCGACTCCGGACTGTATGACAGTTCTGTGTTGCAGCACCAGGGGCCTCGGACTGTGTTTCAGCAATAGGGGCTTCGGTCTGTGTAACAGCTCCGTGTTTCAGCATCTGCGTCCTGGACTGTGTTTCAGCAACAGGCTTTGAATGCTAGTCTGCAGTCTAATCAAAGGTTAAGTACAAAAGTGATGTAAAATATTATGCAAAACAGATTAAGCAGATAGTAATGAGAAAGGATGTTGTATACCTTGGAATGATCAGATGAAGTGATAATATGAGTCTAAATACAGGTGATCAAGGGTATAATAATGGCAAAACGTATGGGCAAAAAGGTACATTGTGTGGTCCTAACATCCCCCCCAGCTCAAGGTGTTGCATGTCCTCAGGCAACTCACTCTGAATCAGAGTCTGGATACCTACTCTGATCATGTAAGTTACTCAAGATGTAACTCTGGGAGGTACTGTCTGTCAACGTTATGAACCCTTGCACTTCTTGCAATCTTTGCCATGCTGTTGTTTCTACCTTCTTAGGCAGCTTATAACTGGTTTGATATCTTTCTATTGGCAGCTAGAGAATGGGAAAATAAAACCTGTACCCTATCCAATTCTCAGCACAATGTCTAACAAACTGGATATAACTGCGTACCCTGGAAATTGCTGCTTCTAAGTTGGCAGGACCAAAAGGATTATGTTGTTGCCTCTTTTCTGTGGATTGCTGCAAAAACAGGTTATTGGCCTGTAGGGCAGGAATCTCTATGGCACTAGTGTTGTGATGACACTCTTGGAGCACTACTGACTGTAGCTGTTGAACATGCTCAGTCACCCCTGGTTTCTTTAAGACCTCATAATATTCTGAAATGAATCTAGCTGCCCTCTGTGGTTCTGGTCTAATCTAGAGGAGTTTATTGTCCTCATTATGCTTGGCAGCCAGAAAGTCACTCTGCCACAAAATTTGATTATGAAGAAAAGAAGTGAATGCTCGAAGTTGAACATCTCCAACAAGAGGATTTATATTGAGCAGCCTGTTTTTGGGAATAGCCTCATTATGGAAGTATGCTTCACATAAGAGGTGCTGATCCCGGATGGAGGCTGCTAGAAAGGTCTTGACAAAATCTGTTGGTTGTATTACTTCATGGGATTTTCCTTCTATAATTGATTTAATTTGGAACCATGTGAGTCTCTCTATGAGAAATAAAGCATAGTTACAAGAATGTTTCCTTGTGGCCATTAGTGTCTGCATCAAATCAAAGATCAGGACCAGTCTACCTTTTAAATCTTTGTTCTTCTTTTTGAGTTCACGAACTTCCTGGCGTGTCAGGTCCAATGCTACCCAATTTGAGAAGGTGTGATTCATCCAGGTTTGCCTGTGTGCTTGCAGATGTTGGGTTTGTGTCTCAGCATACTCCTTCTTCCACTTTTGTATATCTGCATGCTCATCCCACAACTGAGTTTGTGTTTCAACATCTGAAGTAGTGGGATTAGGCAGGGTTTGAGTAGATTGTTCCCTGGAAGTGGAGAGATTGCCTTGACTGGGAGGTGTAGCTTCCTCCATGGGCACTGTTTGCACAACCTTGTTGACAACAGTAGGGAATTCTTTCTTGATCTTGGAAGGGCCTGCTGGTTCTTTTGTTGCAGCAGGTTTAGTCTTGATTTTGCTAGGGTCTGCTGGGTCTTGTGTTGCAGCAGGTTCAGTTTTGAGCTTGGTGGAACCTGCTGGTTCTTGTGTTGCAGCAGGTTCAGTTTTGACTTCAAAAGGGGGAGGAGGAGGGACTGTTCCTGGTACTGGAACTTGAACTACCTTATACCCTGCCCGATAATAAATATCTCCGCATTGGCAGCACATGTATTCCTTGCATATGCTTTCTATAGTTTGTTCTGCCAGGGTTGCTAGACGACTTGTAGTGTATGAATTGAGCTCCTTTTCATATGCTTCCTTGGCTCTGGCCAGTTCTTGCTGATATGCTTCCAATTGAGACTTTAAAAAGTTGTTTTCTTCCAAGACATCAGTTATTGTTTGTTTAGATTGAGAGGCGACTGGTTCTTGTGTGGCAGTCATAGCCTCATGAGATGGTTCTTGTGGAGCAGCTACAGGAATGGCAACTGATGCTTGTGTTTCAGCCTCCTGGTGTAAGGAGAGTAGTGTTTCAACACCCTCAACCTCTGATTCCTGAATCTCAATGTCAATATTAGTGGCTGGTTCTTGTGTTTCAGCCATTGGGTTGTTGTGTTGCGGTGTCCGGGGTCTCAATTTCAACAATTTCAGAATCAGTGGCTGGTTCTTGTGTTTCAGCCACTGGATGTTGTGTTGCAGCATCCGGGGTCTCAGATTCCTGAAATTCAACTTCAATGTCAGTGGCTGGTTCTTGTGTTTCAGACTGGATGGGTAGCTGGTTGTGTTTGAGCTACTTCAAAAACAGATGATGTTTGGCCCTCTAATTCCCGCAACTCACTATCGATGGCTGGTTCTTGTGTTGCAGCCACCGGGGCTGGGATAGGCAAAGATCCCGGGGTTTGGGAAGATGTACAGCGTATCAGTTGAATAGGTGGGGTGTCTAGGGTAGTGGTCATCCAGGGTGGCCTCATTGAGGATCTCGTTCGCTTTTTGCGCAAGAACGGTGGAAAGGGGGCAATCTGTTGTCGTTTTCTTGGAGGTCTTTCCTGAATAATGGGACAGGGAACATTTTCTGGCTCAGAGTCATCACTGAGAATATGGAGGGCGGGGGTGGATGACTCTGGTAGGGTATGTGGTGGATTAGGTGGGGTAGGGGAAATGACTGGACTGGTTGGTTCTGTGGGAGAGCTATGGGGTTCTTCAAGAATGTCTGGGGGGTTTTGTTACTGCTGTTCTTGGGGAATTTCAGCAACTGGTTGAAGGTTTCTGAGTGGGTTATTTAGTGGACGATTTTGTTGTTCAAAACCCCTGTTGATGAGTAATTGAACAAGACGGTGATGGGTAAGTGACAGGGTTGGATCTTTTGCCTTTCGACAGTAATGTGCCATATTCCTCAAACAGCCCAGCAAATAATATGGAATATTGATCCGTCTGTTATGCCTTAAATGAGAAAGTAGAAGAAAGTCGTGTTGATACACTACCTAATATCATCCTTCGCAGGTCAGGTAATTCTTGATAAATCTGGCGACTTCCGGCCATGGTGGTGGTAATGATTTGAGCTGAACACCCCTTCCTTTCAGTACAATGCGTTCCTCGGGCAGGAAGAAATTCTGCTGAACAGTCCCAATGATATGTTTTCTGCTGAACGTACGTTTGTCGTTCATGGGGAGGCCTGAGACCTCTGCTATGCCTTCCTCTGTTACTGGTATTCGCACCCAGTCAATGACAGAGTGGTCCCCCTAGAGATTTCAAGCAAACTGTAGGACTTGTTGTTCGTTGTAAGCTTGAAGTCTGTGGAAATAATTGAGCCACCCTGCCTGTTGGAAGATTTCATACGCTGCTGGGTAGTGTTCCAACAACACTGTAGTGGCGGGCTCATTGCGTATGATAGATCCTCCCATGGCTATCGGCTTGGTAAGATACAGTGTCGAGAGTTTGTGTATCAGCTTCTGCAGAGTGAGTTTTTCCGAACGACAACGACGCCAAAATGTTGGTCACTATAATTGCTTAATTGATTTAAACAATCAAGTGATACATAAATTATCAACCCAAGGAAGTCTTTTATTTCAAAGATAGCCACGCACTATATATGCTCAATTCCAAAAGCAACTTAGTGTTGTAGTAAAGAAATTTATACTATTTATACTTGCTTGAATGAACTGAAGCTTTGAATTAAATCACAGGAAAGTAATTCCCCTATTGCAATTCTTTAAAGTTCAATCTAAGAATCCTAGATTACATTAAAATAACACTGCAATGGGAAAGAACAACTCTTCTGCAATCAGAGAACAGGACCCTTACTCTCAAACAGATACTCAGTACTAACACTCTTTTATGAAAACAGTAATGCAGAAAACAATTAGCTCTATCTAACAGAGAACAAAGCCACCTAGTTCCTTTCTTTCTAAGCAAGAGCCTTGAGCTTTAATTCTGTTTAGCGCACTTGTGAGATTGAGGTTTACAGAGAATAGGGCAATCTGATCCCTTCCTGTCTAAGTAGGAATCCCTAACCCAGTTTCTGACTAGCATCAATAAAAGTCTACAGAGAACAGGATGTTTTTGGTTCTTTTCCTTTCTGAGCAGGAACCCTTAACCCAATCCCTGGCTAACACACTTGCAGAGGTAAATGAAATCTACAGGAGACAAGGTGTTGTGATTCCTTCCTGTCTAAGCAGGAACCCTATGACCAAATCTCTAGCTAGCACACTTGCAGTAGTGGATGAAATCTACAGAAGACAAGGTGTTGTGATTCCTTCCTGTCTGAGCAGGAACCCTTTAACCAAATCTCTGGCTAGCACTCTTGCAGTAGTGGATGAAATCTACAGAAGACAAGGTGTTGTGATTCCTTCTTGTCTGAGCAGGAACCCTTTAACCAAATCTCTGGCTAGCACTCTTGCAGCAGTAAATGAAATCTACAAAAGTCGAGATATTTGGATTCCTTCCTGTCTGAGCAGGAACCTTTTAACTGGACCTCTGGCTAGCACACTTGCAGTAATTGAATTCTACAGAGGGTATGATATTTCGATCCCTTTCTGTCTGAGCAGGAACCTTTAATCAAATCTCTGCTAGCCTCATAAAATCATCACACGAGATTGCTGATAAAAAGAATT
>ML781949.1:485750-619157 GCA_009831015.1 Picea engelmannii | reverse complement strand
GCATATCTGAATCCTATCCTAAATCGGATCTTCTTTCTAAATCAGCATAGGATGTCCTATTCTCACGCAACCGAATGCTAATACAGGAGCTGAACGAGGTATTGCTGTTACGGCTGGTGTAACAGCTCCTTCTCATCGCTGCTAATGTTGTTTCAACATCGCAATTCACGGGCTTTTTCAGCCACGTGAATTGCGCTCTTGACTGTGTCGGCCTTGACCGCTAACTGTAACGGCTTGTGTTTCAGCATTGTTGGTTCTGGCGGTCTCCTCTGTGTTTCAGCATCTGCATCTCTAGGACTGTGTTTCAGCCTCTGCGACTCTGGACTGTATGACAATTCTGTGTTGCAGCACCAGGGGCCTCGGACTGTGTTTCAGCAACAGGGGCTTCGGTTTGTGTAACAGCTCTGTGTTTTAGCATCTGCGTCCTGGACTTTGTTTCAGCAACAGGCTTTGAATGCTAGTCTGCAGTCTAATCAAAGGTTAAGTACAAAAGTGATGTAAAATATTATGCAAAACAGATTAAGCATATAGTAATGAGAAAGGATGTTGTATACCTTGGAATGATCAGATGAAGTGATAATATGAGTCTAAATACAGGTGATCAAGGGTATAATAATGGCAAAAAGTATGGGCAAAAAGGTACATTGTGTGGTCCTAACACATAGCAGACTTGGAGCTACATGCAGTACCAGAGACTCTTAAGGAGATAAGGAACGAAAGAGAAGCAACTTCCCACAACGCAGTTGACAAATTAAAATCTCTTGCCTTAGAGTGCAAGCAGCTCAATAATCGTAGCAGCAAGACCTATGAAAACCTCATAGAGAACCCAGAATTATAGACACTAAAGTCACAGCTCCAGGAAGCAAAGTAGCATGAAGATACACTTCAGTCACAGCTGAATGCCCTGTTAGTCATGGAAAGAATGAAGCGTTCTCAGGAAAAACGCATGACCCAGCAGGAAATACATTAGATTCAAAGTAAAGTGATGGAAGTCACTCAATGACTTCAACCTATGCAAGATAAGGTATGCCAGTTATTCACAGAAGTTGAAAACCAACGAGTAGAGATAGAACAGGTTGTCATCACAACGAAACAACGCCTCGAAGGGCCAGTGAATGATGTAGTGATCCAGGAGTTCATCGAACAAGAGGCCACAGTAAAGAAGAAAGTCAAATCAGCTTGAGCCAATCTCGAGGCGTTCGAGACATAATTAGGCAGACCTGAGTGACTCGGGACGATTCACAGGTGAGTGTTGGGAGCCTATTGGCCCTTGACCAAGTTTTGGAAGTTTCTTGGTCACAGTGACCTATTTTGGGACTTCAACAGGCTGTCGAAGGAGGAGCCCAAGACGAAGCAGATATCACGGGATTTGAGTCCACTTTTGGGGCCTTTTTGGGTTTTGGGGAATATGTAATGGGAATGGTATATCGACACATGGGTTTACCCATGTTTAGGCCTAGTTTGTATTTATAAATAGATACCTAGGCTAAGAAGAAGAAGAGACATGAATGAAAGGCTAAGTGATAGATCTAAGTGATGTAAATTCTTAGTGCATGATTGTAATAGACTTGCAAAGCTAAGTGCAAGTTGTTGTAAGAAGTTGTGGAAGGATTTGTGCTGTAGAGCAAGGAAGAAGGATCTAGCAAGCTGTGCAGATCTTCTGTCCTATGCAGAGTAAGGGTTTTGAGGCTCTGTTCTTGTAACCGCTTGACTGAAGATAATAAAGAAGAAGAGTTGGTGGATGTAGCCCCAGGAGAGGGGTGAACCACGTAAACACTTTGTTGTTTGCTTTGTGCCTTGTTCTGATGCATTGATGTGAATATTTGCTAAGTGCCTTGAGATGATTAGATAGATCTGCTTATGTTTGGTGATAATGAAGCACAGAATGTTAGATCTGATTTATATGTATGTGCTAAGAGCTAGATCGATTAGATCTGAATAATATGTTGATGCTAAGTTCTTGAATTCGTTAGTTCAATGTGAATGTTGTGAAGCTCTGTCTTACTAGTGAAGTAGTTATTGATTGCATATTAAGGAACCAATGGTGCTAAGTGATTTAGTAAGAGCTATAATCACATATTTGTGTTCTGGCTAAGGTTGCAGACACCTAAGTCTTGCAACCACCCTTGCCTCTACCTCAGGTGAGACTTCATCTTCTTCGCAGGTGTTGTCAAAAGGGTCGATAGTTAGGGTTTTATTGGTGCGTTGTTGTAGCATTGAACCTTGGGTCTACCCCTGTGCCAACACAAAAAAATAGTCTCTTACAACAGTAACAATAACACACCAACCCTCTTCTCTCATCTAGGTTGTTGGCCATGGGTTATGGAAGGAAGCAAATATAAAGGAAGAAGAGGTGAAATGTGAACTTTGGGGAGGACACAGTAACTGTTACTGGGGCAAAGAGAGAAAAAGAGAAGAAAATATGGAGCGAAGTGCATAAAACAAATTCATTGGATGAGAATATTGAGGATGGTAGATCAACAAGGAAGATAGATCGAGGATAACTCAACAAGCAGGAAAAGTCACCGTTAGCACTACGTGGGAAGAAAGGAAAGACAGGCTGGCGAAGCCCAGGAAAAGTGGGTCAAGTTGACCTAGGGTTTTGGTATCTAGGGTTTTGACACCTAGGTTTCGACCTAACACTGTCGATGAGTGATTGTAATGTATAAATAAAGGTCGAGAGGACTTGGTTCGGGTTGTTATTGGTGATTATGTAGTGATTATATGTTGATTTAGTTGTATTGTTTGGAGTGATTATTGTTGTGTGAGGGAGAAGTGTTGAGTGTGAGATCCTTCTGGTATTGTAAGACCTTTATCTAGGTGAGAAGGTCAAGTCCCGCAACTGGGTGTGCAAGAAGGAGAGAGGAAGAGAAGAGAAAGAAGATCTGCTAAGATGAGAGTGCAGACAAGAACTATATGATTTACCCTAATATATCATTAGCATAGTTCTGTGGATGTATCCCTAGAGAGAGAGTGAACCACATATATCTTGTGTCATGTGTGTGTGATTGATGTTCTGTCTTTGTCATTGATATCTTGCTATTGAATTGTTGTATTAGATCAGATCTATAGTGTGCGAAGTAGATCCAAGTTAATAAGAGATATATGCATGTTGTATTGTTATGTGTTAAGATCCACTTGATATTTCCCTTCGTTGTAGACATCTTTGTTCTGCAACCCCCCCAAGATACTTCAGGTGAGACTGCATCTACTTCGTAGGTGTTGCCGAAAGGGCCAGTAGTTAGGTCTTGTTAGTGCACTCTTGGAGCTGAACCCTGGGTCGGCCCCTGTGCCAACAAATGGTTCTATTGCCGGGACATGAATCTTCTTGAGGGAATGTCAAGGTGGTTCCTGTCGAAGACAAAGATTCAAAATTGGATAGAAGATCAAGAGAAAGACTTCGCTGAAGCCCAAAACAAGAACCCTAATCTTAGCACTGAAGATTGGCTAGGAAGATATATCTTCACCGACATTCACTATATCTTATTTGGAGGAATCCATCAGGAGCTATATGAGTGGTTAGCTAGGTTAGCATACACTCAGTTCAAGGTTAGATCTAGACCTCCTATAGTCTGGACGTCAGCACTGATCCAGAAGGTCAAAAGAGTTGATAACGTTGTATCCAGAGCAGTAGATCACTGGTTTGATAGCACCATTGGAGGTTACATCACTGAATTTGTTGTTGACAGAGTAGAGTCATATAGCCAAGCTGAGAGATACCTTTTCAAGGGACCCAGAGGGAAATTTTTTTATTTCTTGAAATTGAGAATCAAGATACTCTTACATGAGAAGAACATCTTGAAGAAACAGTAGATTGGTTGAATCTGGAAAAGCTAATGTTCAAAAATTCAGACACCGACAGTGACACATAAGTTGGACATACACACAGTGGGAAAGTATTCAGAGGGGTTCACCTTACGAACTTGTTCAAGAAGAACTATGGGGAAGAGGGTTTCTACAAAAGAGAAGAGGTAGATCTAATGGATGGAGAACATTCAGAACCTACTAGATCAGAGGAAGGGGAAGTTGAAGAACTTCGCCGGGACAAACCATAAAGTTCAGGAACTGCGTAGACTACTGAAGTAAGTACTATTGACCCTCATGTTTCTTCAACAATGCTAAGTAACCAGAATAGTCAGAAGCACTAGAGTCCCAAGAGCACCATTACTAGCAGTTCAACATCTACTCAGACAGGAAACCTAGGCATCTCCATGGAAGATGAGATGAGGATCCCTATCTTTAGGGGATATGGATCTGAAGATCCTGATCAACACTAGTTTCCGTGTGAATCCATATGGAATATTAAGAATGTCACCAAAAAATCTGTTAAAAGAACCTAGTTCAACACTACTTTAAGAGATCGCGCACTGAGCTGGTACATGAAGCTTGTCCAAGGACTTGCACAACCTCAACCATTGAATGAGATTAAGATCGCGTTGATTGTAGAGTTCAAGAAACCTAAATCAGAGTCGCAATGTATTATAGAGATGAAAGAGATCAAGTAGAAGGTCGCTGAACCTGTCTGGGAATTCGATCAGAGATTTAAAACTTTAACCGACCAATTGAATTTTAAGATCCCAGATGAACAAAACAAATAATGGTTCATTGCTACATTGTTACCACATATCAGAGTTCCCTTGATGCATCAAAAGATTTCTTCGTAGGCCGAGGCGTTGGAGATCGCCATGAAGCTTGAATCAACCCCCATGGTAGAATCCAGCTCAAGTTTGAGCCAAATGTTGAGTCAGCTAACTATTTTGTCTTTGCAGGTTAAGGATATGAAGAAAGACAAGGGAAAGGAAAAAAGAGAAGACATATGGTGTGTTAGATGTAGATCAGAAGGCCATGACAAGGAACACTATCCCCTCTTCAATGAATACTTGGCCTCTGGAGCACTGAGTCCTTTGAAGAAAGTCACCTTACCCTGGTGTGAAGTATGCAGAAACATACATCACCTTGGTGAGTGCTATTACATGAAAAAATACGTTCAAACACCTGCAAACCTGTATTGCACATTCTGTAAGTTAGTAGGGCACGATGATAGGGATTGTAGGGCCTATGACCTCATGCATGAAAGGTCAAGATATGTATACAAGATCCAAGGCAAAGTACAGCAAGAAGGAAACACTTTGCAATATAACTCCCCTGGGAGAGGAAACTTCAATCCTCGTGGTGGAATTAGAGGAGGAGGAGGAGGAGGAGGTATGGGTTGAGGCCGAGGACAGATAATCTGTTACAACTGCACACAATTGGGACACTTGGCAAGGGATTGTTAGAACCCTTATACTGCAACTATTGCAACTCTTTCAAGAACATTATAGAAGATTGTCATGTTTTGTTAGCTAAGCTTCAGGAAAGACAAGGACCTTAATAGAACCCACAAGTACAACTGATATATGTTGAACCTTGTGGAGAAGAACCTAGAGTCCCTGTTATCAATCGAGGAGGTGTTGTTACAGGAGAAGACAGACTGACCCAAGGAAATTCTACAGAAGACTCGAGAATCAGGAAAGCCATAGAGAAGACTCAAAACTTTGATGCCAAGAAAGAAAGAAAAATATTTGACGATGCAAGAAAATAGTTTAGAAGAGATCAAGGTTCATCATCAAAAACATGGCTAGAAGTAAGAGAATATGGGATGCCTCAGGCATTTGATCAGTTTGCTTCATCGAGGGAAGGAAAATATGTAAGCAAGATCATGGAATTCTTATGTACTTGTATTAAGTTGATTCAGGATAAGAGCGCTATACAAGTGTTACCAAATTTAATTAGACAGTATGAGCTAGGCAAAATAGACCCATTGCTGAATAGGGTAGTACACCAGATCGCCAAGAAAAGAAAGACAAATAAGGAATTACACTTGAATGCTCAAATAGGAGAATATGATATAGACTATGTGGCCCTCGACTTAGGGTTGGAGGTCAATGTCACGACGAAGCAAACTTAGGCACTGATGGGAAAATCGAAGTTGATGTATTCCCCTATTAGGCTCAGGATGGCTAATCAACAAACTGTCAGCCCTTTTGGACGACTGGAGCATGTCCCTGTGGACATCGATGGAGTAAGAACATTTGCAGATTTTGAGGTAATTGAAATTGTTGATGACAACTACCCTTACCCTGCACTGTTAGGAATTGACTGGGCCTTCAATAATTCCACCGTGGTTGATTTAAAGAAAATATGTATGACATTTGAAAGTTATGGCCTTAGGGTCATTGCACCTTTAGATCTAGATGAAGGTCAGCGATACACAAAACCTATTAGAGAAGAAGACCACACATACAAACTGGAGAACATCTACAAACTAACAACCAAACAACAGGATTATATTAATCCCACGGCCGATGGAAACCTAAGCTAGCGAAGTGATAGCGTATGCTCATCAGAATCATAAGAAGCATTCGAAAATTGGCATAATAAGATGTATGAAGTCTCTACAAGATGATGTGCTAGATTAACCAGAGAAGTTCGTTAGATCGACACAAAACTAAGTATCTTTCCCACCTTTGATGGTCTAAATCCATTAGAAGCCTTCTTGCTGGACTTTGAAGCAAGTGTACCAACACAACAAAGATTGTTGGCAATGGATGAAGCCCTGAAAGCCACACTGACAAGATGGTTGGGGACGCACAAAAGAAATATTATAGACTAGGTACAATGCCAAACCTTGATGACAATGCAGTTCTCATCACAAGACTGCAAAGTTTGCTACACAGGTCGAAGCTGCCCAAAGGACCATGTGCGAAGCTGGGAAGAAGCTTGGAGAAAAATTCCGCAAGAGTAGTGGGTGCACAAATTCATCAACACGCTGGACACCACACCCATCAATTGGTACCTTCAAGTGGAGTTGCGCCTCATCACCACAGATTGGAAAGGTATGAATCAAAATTTTGTAACTACCTTTTTATTTGAAAGACAATATCTTTTCGTAGACCAAGCATTACATATTGTGAGACATAAAGTATTGGAAGAGGCATCTAGACTCCCTTTGGAACAAGAAGAGGACGAGTGGATTGCACCTCTCCAGAAACTGCAAGAATGTTATAACATTAATGTAGATGAAGATGATGATCCAAGGAAGGTGAATATCGCTGAGATAGAAGACAAAGAGATGTGGAAGGACTTGGCATTGAGCTACCATTCATTAGACAACTAATCAATATTAAAAAGTTTAATATTGGAAGAGAAGAGACACTGAAGCTTGCCAATGTTGGAGATTATTGGGATGATGCTACCATTGACAAGATTATAGAGTTGCTTCATGAATATCAGGACTTGTTTCCGACCAAGTTCACTGATATGAAGGGTATCAAATAGCCTATCGGAGAGATGAGGATCCCTTTGAAACTAGATGCGAGACCAGTCAAATAGAGACCCTATAGATTGAACCCAAAATATAAGGAAAAAGTAAAGATTGAACTCGACAGAATTCTTGAAGCAAGGATTATAGAACCTGTCGAAGAGTCTGAGTGGATTATCCCCATGGTGGTGCAAGACAGGAAGACAGGAGAGATTGGGATTTGTGTAGATCTCAGAAATCTGAACGATTCTTTCTTACATGACCCCTTCCCTACACCATTCACTGATCAAGTGCCAGATAATGTAGGAGGCTAGGAGGTATACTCTTTTACAGATGGATTTTCAGGATACCACCAGATATGAATTGCCAAGGAAGATTGCCACAAGATCACATTTGCAACAAAATGGGGATCATATCAATATACAATAATGCCATTCCCCAACCATATTTTCATGGGTGGTGTTCAAAGCATTCAAAGAGTTCCTACATAATTTTTTAGAAGCATACTTTGATGATTGGACCGTGTTTAGTTTGTTAAAGAACCATATTGAATGTCGTAGACTAATGTTGGATAAATGTAGACAGTGTTAGATTTCCTTAAATCTGAAGAAGTGCATCTTCTTCTCACCTTTTGGAGTGTTGCTAGGACTTATAGTATGCAAGCAAGGATTGCTGGTAGATCCATCTAAAATTGCCATTATTGTTGATCTGCCACCTCCTGCTTTAGTTAAACAACAACGCACTGTGATGGGACACACTGGGTATTTCAGGAATTTTATTAAAGGATATGCCCAGATTACAGCACCCATGGAGAAGCTTTTGAAGAAAGACTGTTAGTTTAGTTGGAAAGAAGAATGCGAGAAGAGCTTCGACACACTGAAACAAAAGATGGTTACTGTGCCCATTCTAGTCTTCCCAGACTGGAGTAAGGAGTTTCATGTGCATGTCGATGCATCTTCCATTGCATTGGGAGTTGTGTTAGCACAACTAGGAACAAGAGACATCGACCATCCGTTAGCCTTTGCTAGAAGGAAGCTATCAACAATATAAATTAACTACACCACTATTGAGAGAGAAGGATTAGCCATGGTATATGCATTGCAAAAATTTCTCCATTACTTATTGGGAGGACACTTTAAAATGTTTACTAATCATTCTGTGCTGAAGAACCTAGTCAACAAGCCAGTGTTGGGGGGAGAATATGCAGATGGCTTCTGCTATTTCAAGAGTATGACTTTGAAATCATAGTAAAACCAAGAAGAATGAACAAAGGTCCTGACCACTTGTTGAGGTTGGAACATGGTGAAGAGCCCACCAGTCTGGAGGATACACTGCCAGATGCACAACTACTAGAAATTAGAAAGATTGATGACCACTTCGCAGATATAGTCCAGTTCATGTCAACAGGAATGACACCTATTGAGTATACAATTCTACAAAAGAAACAACTAGTAGTGCATGCTGTAGAATTTTCACTTATAGCGGCACAACTATACAAGATGGGACCTGATGCGATATTGAGAATATGTGTTATGGAGGTAGAACGACCATTGATCCTTGCAGAATCTCATGAAGGCATTGCAGGAGGACATTATGCAGGGAAAGCAACTGTGCAGAAGGTTTTTTGAGCTATCCTTTCGTGGCCTTCCTTACACAGAGATTCTAAATATTATGCTAGAGCTTGTGATGTATGCCAAAGAGTTGGGAAACCATCCAGAAGAGATGAAATTCCATTAGCACCACAATTGACCCTACAAGCATTTGAGAAGTGGGCCATTGACTTCGTGGGACCCATAAACCCACCAGGGAAGAAGATAGGTGTAAGGTACATCATCATTGCGACATAATACTTGGCTAGATGGGCTAAAGCTAGAGAAGTTAAGGACTGTAGTGAAACTACACCTGCTATTGATATCTTGCTATTGAATTGTTGTATTAGATTAGATCTATAGTGTGCAAAGTAGATCCAAGTTAATAAGAGATATACGCATGATGTATTGTTCTATTTTAAGACCCACTTGATATCCCCCTTGGTTGTAGACATCTCTTTCCTGCAACCCCCCCATATCTACTTCAGGTGAGACTGCATTTGCTTCGCAGATGCTACCGAAAGGGCCAATAGTTAGGGCTTCTTGGTGCTCACTTGGAGATAAACCCTGGGTCTGCCCCTGTGCCAAAATAGGTTCTTATTTATACATTACAATAGCTCACCGACATCCTTAGGTTGAAACCTAGGTGTCAAAACCCTAGATACCAAAACCCTAGGTGTATAAAACCCTAGGTCAACTTGACCCACTTTTCAGGGCTTCACCATATTATCTTTCCTTCCTTCTCATGCGGTGCTCCAAAGCATCCAATGGAAACTTTTTACGATTTTTGAGTTGTTCACGATCCTTCTTCCTTGCTGATCTGTCATCCTTGATCTCCTTGTCCAATGAATTTCTTTCTCTTACTTCGCTCCATCTTTTCTGCTCTTTTGCTCACTTCGACCCAATAATAGTCACTGTGTCTTCCGCGCAATTCACATTTTATCTTTTCTTTCTTGATCTTCGCTTGCTTCCATAACCAAGGGCCAAAAATCCCCCAACACTCACCTGTGACTCATCCCGAGGCACTTCATATTTGATCCTTCTATTTTTTTTCAATCATCGGACTGCGCATGGTAGCCTTTGCTTTCTGCTTTATGCCTCCCTTGTTTGTGCAAATTGTCTTTTTTGTGTTAGGTACCCAGTTTCAACTGAACCTGGTACCTAGACTGTGTTCCTTGTTCTTTTACTGAGAGCTGCAAGGTAGCTGGTTGTCATAATACAATTTCAACCGGATCCCATTCACCAAACCTTCCTTCCATTCTCCATTCAAAGTATTCAACTACACAACTCCTCCTTCTGTAACATAGACAACTTCATATGGCCCAAGACAATGTTTTCTAAACTTCCCTGGGTGCTTCTTGAACTTACTGTCATACACCAATACCAAATCACCTTGATTAAATTCCTTCTTCTTGATGTGCTTGTCATGATAGGCCTTCTCTCTTTCCTTCTCTACCTGCTGATGGAATCCTACAATAAATCTGTCTTCTTCTATTTCAACCAACTGTGCAAGCCTCTCTTGAATAGTGTTAGCATCATCCATACCTGTAAAGGCAAGGATTCTTAGGCTTGGTACCAAGTATTCCATTGGGATAGAAAATTCAAGACCATAGACCAGCTTAAAAGGGGTCTGCATTGTTAGCTTCTTGCAAGTGGTTCTATAGGCCCATAGTATTGCTTGTACTCTTAAATCCCAGTCATCCCCAATATTTGTAAGCTTCATTGTCTCCTCTGTTCCAATATTAAATTTCTTGATATTTGATCGATTGTCCAATGAATGGTAGCTCAACTTCTGGTCCTTCCACATCTCTTTGGCCTTCTGTTTTGGCAATGTTCACCTTCCTTGGATCATCGTCTTCATCTGCATTGATGTTGTAACAGCCTTGATGTCTCTGGAGAGGCGCAATACATTCATCCTCTTCTTTTTCCAAAGGGAGGCTAGATGCCTCCTCAAATACTTTATGTATTAAGATCTATAATTCTTGATCTACTGAAGGATATTGACTTTCAAATAAAAAGGTAGTTACAAAATTCTAAAAGCCAAAAGAGGAAAGAGGTTCAAGAAGTTTCTAGAAGAGGAATCTTCTGGAAAGTGAGGTGGTGTCTGTATGGTTACGATCCTACTAACTTATCTGATATGGTGGGATCATCCTTATCTCTTTAACCACTTCAACTTCTCCTATATAATAATGGACTTCTCATGGGAAAGGTTAAGAAAAGTTGAGCACGATTGAGAGGAAGATTAGGCTGAAGACGGTGTGAAGGATCTTGGTTCAAGTGATACTTATGGTATCCATTTGACCATCAAGATTTTGTGGATTATCTTCATGAGAATTTCAGATCAAGTGTATGTGTGTGTTGGAATAAAGGACCACTAAAAGGGAACTTGCGACATCAAGGCAATTCGGTTTTATCTTCCACTTTTCATTAATATAATATGGTGACATGTCTCTTTCCCATAAAATCGTTTGTATTTTATCACATGATTCCTTGATCACATGTCTAAGTTTCCATTGAATCTATCATAGGTGCTTTCACTCTAGTTGGTTTGTGTCATTTGTAGGTACAATTGCACAAGAGCACTAGAGTGGAGCGGGGACAACAAAGATATAAGGAAACAATCTCAAAGGTAAGCCATCAATTCCTTCTTTATCCATAAACTCAATGATTGTAACTTAGGGAAAGCATCTTGTCCCGTCTGGTTTTGTTCTAGATCTAGGTGGATCTAGGGAGATTAGTTAGTGTCCGCACTTACCGATTTATCCGATAAAAAAATTGGCGACTCCACTGGGGATACTACTTGTTTGTGTTTTTTTGTTTTCCATTTTCTTTTTACCTATTCTTTTCACTTGAAATCAATCTCTGAGTCTGCGGGAGATCCATTTAGACTCTCTAGGTTTAAAAGTCCATTTAGATTATTTTCCCTCTTCTCAAAATTTCTTGATTTTTCAAACACTTCTGCACTATACCCTCTACATTCCCTGTAGAAACCATCCATTTCTACACCCTGGTCGTTTACTTCAGTTTACTTCAGTGTAGGATTTCCGCACCCCACCTGTTTTTGGCTTACAGAAGCTATCCATTTTTGCACTGTGCTATACTACCAGCCTGTGCCAGTGTTTGTTAAATTTTTTATTTGGGTCCTGGTCTCTGATTGATGCCCAGTTTTTCTTTTATCAATTGGGGGGGGATTTTTAATACCAGTTCTTGATTTCTTTCTGAATGTTTCACTTGCTGTTGATTGGTTTCAGAGATCAAATACCTCACTTTTGGTTTTTCCAATATTTTTGTTTTTGATTTTTATCGACAAGGATATAATCTCTGAACTTGTTTTTGAGTGCTTAATAGATTAAAAATATTCGATTGGATTTGAAGTTTTTCTTGATTATATGTTTTCGATTGCTTGATTGGAAAGTCATTCTTTCACTCATATTCGAAGAAACACTTTCTCATCAATTTGTATTTTTATCTCCATTGAAAGATTTTATTTGGGTGCTTGTTGGGTGTTTTTATTTTTGTTGATTGCCTGTCCTTTCTCAATCCCATCCCTATTTTGGTTTTCGAAAGGAATATTAAAATATTTCAGTATTTTAGGTAATCATTCATGCATAAAATAATGGCATTCAAAAAATTGAAAAAGAACAAATAGAGACGTTGCATTGTTCATGATTTTTTGGTATTGCATTCAAAGAAAAATAATTGTATTTCATAGTTCATATTGTTCCAGAGAAATACCTTCTCCTTGCTGTAGATAGAATTCATCGAACGGAAAATTTGCATTATTCATTTTTCTATTTGCATGATATTGGGTCTAGGTCTTACACAACATTGGTTTCATTTCCATCTACCTATTGAGTAACAACAACCTCTAAAAATATTGTGAAATTTAAAATTCAATTAGTAACTTTTATTTTTTAGGGCTCTTTTACACCAACATTAGCTAGGATAGAGATTTGGAATTGGCTATGAGATACACTCTCCAAAGTACAAAACATACAATAGTATCTTGTGATAGGAAGTGTCCAAATCCATTTGCAACTTTTTTTCCTGGGAAGCCCTTCTCACACAAGTGTCAAACCTGAGGTCGCATTGAGATTGGCAGAGTTACTCACTCTGCTTTGTTGATCTTAGTGTAGAGATTGCATGTCTTATGGGGGTCGCTTGAAGGTATACCCACAATGATGAGTGGAAGCCTTTCAAGTTGATTTCGGGCTTGATATCCTGCCCTTGCGTGTGGATCAGACTGTCGATTATTTCCCCAAGAATCATTGTTGTTTGTGGTAACTTTAGTAGCCTATCTTCTTAGAGTCTTACAAGAGGTGACTGTGGAGGGGAAAGTCTTCACAATACCTAGAATCAACGTTGGCCAGACTCACTCGGGCTCCTTGGAGGGTATACCCACAATTATGTGTGGGAGCTTGCACTAGGGTGTAAGTCCGTTAAGCAAGTCATCAACATAACTTTTCCACCCTAGCCCAGCCCCTTCTTGTCTCCATTTCACAACATTGGATTTCATCACCAACTAGTGACTTCAGAACAAGAAGGTTTGTTTGTCTAGTTTGAACTCTAGATTTTATTAGTGAGTGATGTTATTCTTCCATAGTTGGCCATAGATTTTCTTTCATAAAGTATTTGGCTCGGGCAACATGGACCCTCCACGTCATTCACATATAATGCAAGGGATCTCTCCGGAAGACCTGGAGGTTGCTGTACCCTTGCCTACTAATTTGCCAGAGGGCTCTCCTCAAAAGAGTGAGGTCCAAGACATTTCCACTCCACGAGTAGAAATAACTGACTCTTTAGACCAATTCTGAGTTACCAATTCTCTAGAGTCTTTTAGACTTCCTCACTATTCTGAGAGACATATTGTTTGGGTAAATTCATCCGAAGATATTGTTGTTGAAACTTCTGGATTACCAACCAGACCATTCGCAAGCCCTGAAGGCCAAGATCCATTCTAGACTACTGTCATATCTAGACGGGATCTTTTCGGCTTAGGATCGGGTGTTGATATAACTGTTGAACCTGAGTTGCCTGAAACATTTGATACAGATAGGATACCCATTACTAATGCCTATCTCTTCATTGGTTCATACGCCTAGTCAGTTGACCCTAATTCGACCATCCCCCTTCAAATGGCCCATTCTACAATGTTCCCAAACACTACGATTATTCCCACCCCGAATACGGTGGCTAGCCAAGCTCCCATTGGCACACCTCTCCCATCTAGACCTATCCTGTCACTTTCTCCTAGGTATAATGCATTGAATGATTCTATCCCTATCCCTACTCAGGTTCCATTCAGAGCATCTGGATTTTTTTCTCCTCCGGGGCACAATCCTATTGCCAGTTTCATTATGAAACTTCCCCACCCCCCCTCTGAAGGGGCTTATCCACCTTTTATGGGATGATATGGCCCAATTGGATCCAACTCAACTGGAGGCACCACCCAGTATTTCACTCCTAGTTATCAGATTCCCATTGGGGGGGAACCCAACCCTGGGGGGCAACCCAACACTCGGGGAAAATTTAACATTGGTGGACACACTCCATTTGGAGGACAACCCTCACTTGGAACAAAACCCCCACTTGGAGGTAACAACCCACCTTATGGACAAAACATCCCAAGATCGCTGGCCCAATATTGGAACCTTCTCATCCAAGGAAACAAACAATCATCTGGGCGGAAACCGCCTCAAGTTAGCTCTTACATAACCCCCGGTACCAGACAACCATACCCAGGTCCGCCCAATCCCATTTGGGTTTCGAACATTCAGCCTAGTGTCCCTTTTCAAGGGAACACTCCCAATCTATATAACCCCATTAACTACATGCACCCTCTCGAACATCCAAATCTGTCAGGATCTTCACATCATATGCAAACTTCTTACAGTCCTTGTTGGCCCTTGAGAATGGAAGAAAGCGAAGATCAAGGAAGAAAAGGTCAAACGTGAACTGCGCGGAAGACACAGTGACTATCACTGGGTTGAAGTAAGCAAAAGAGTAGAAAAGATGGAGCAAAGCAAGAAAAAGCAAACCATTGGATGAGAAGAGCGAGCATGACAGATCAACAAAGAAGAGGGATCGAGGACAACTCAACAAGCATAAAAATCCATCATTGGATGCTTTGGAGTACCATGCAAAAAGGAAGGAAAGATAGGCTGGCGAAGCCCAGAAGAAGTGGATCAAGTTGACCTAGGGTTTTAGACACATAGGGTTTTGGTAATTAGGGTTTTGACACCTTGGTTTCAGCCTAAGGCTGTCCGTGAGATATTCTAATGTATAAATAAGAACCTAGATAGGAAGAGAGTGTTGGTTCTAGTATTGTTGATATTGTTATTGTTACTATTCTAAGGGATTATTGCTACGAGAGAGAGAATTGCTGAGTGTGAGAGCCTTCTAGTATTGTAATATCTTCAGATGGGTGCGAAGATCAAGTCCTACAGCTGGGTGCGCAGGAAGGTGGGAGAAAGAGAGAAGAAGAGAGAATATCTATTGGCTGAGAGCGTGAATCGAAACTATAATCTTTATCTTAATATATCAAAAGCACAGTTCTGTGGACATAGCCTTAGATAGAGGGTGAATCACGTATATCTTGTGTTGTGTGTGTGATTGATGCTTTGATCTCTGTTCTTGTTATATGGTTAATTGCATTACTGTGTTAGATCAGATCTATAACTGTGCATGATAGATCTAGATGATAAGTGTGAGATTCATATTGAGTTGTTGTTGTACTAGATCCACTTGACATTCATTTGGTTGTAGACATCTTTTTCCTGCAACCCCCTCATAGCTACTTCAGGTGAGACTACATCTGCTTCGCAGGTGTTACAGAAAGGGCCAGTAGCTAGGGATTTTTGGTGCACTCTTGGAGTGAATATTGGGTCTGCCCTTGTGCCAACAAATGGTTCCGTTGCTGGGACATGAATCTTCATGAGGGAATGTCAAGGTGTTTCCCATCGAATACATAGATTCAAAAGTGGATAGAAGATCAAGAGAGGGACTTCGTTGAAGCCTAGAACAAGAATCCTAAACTGAGTACTGAAGATTGGCTACAAAGATACATTTTCACCGACATTCATGAGATTTTCTTTGGAGGAATCCATCAGGAGCTACATGAGTGGTTGGATAGATTAGCTGATACATAGTTTGAGATCAAATCTAGACCTCCTGTGGCTTGGACGTCGGCGCTGATCCAAAGGGTTAAGAGGGTTTATAATGCTATATCTAGAGCCGTAGATCATTGGTTTGATAGTACCATTGGAGGGTATATCACTGAATTTGATGTTGACAGAGTAGAATCGTATAGCCAAGCCGAGAGATACTTTTTCAAAGGACCCAAAGGGAAATGTTTGCATTTTCCGAGGTTAAGAATCGAGATGTTCTTGCATGAAAACCACATCTTGAAGATACAGTAGATTGGATGGACCTGAAAAGGCTAATGTTCAAGAACTCAGACAATGGCAACGACACAAAAGATGGACATACGCGCAGTGGAAGAGTATTCAGAGGGGTTCACCTGGAGAACTTGTTTAATAAAAACTACAGAGAAGAGGGTTTCTATAGTGGAGAAGAGGTAGATATGACAGATGAAGAACATTTAGAACCTACCAGAATAGAAGAAGGAGAAGCTGAGGAACTTCGCTGAACTTCACCAAATCAAGCCAGAAACCTCAAGAACTACGCAGACTACTAAAGTAAGTAATAATGATCCCCCTATTGTTTCAAAAACACTAAAGCATCAGAATAGTCAGAATCACTAGAGTCCGCAGAGTACTATTACTAGTATTTCAACGTCTACTTAGACAGGAAACCTAAGTAGCTCCATGGAAGATGAGATGAGGCTCCCTATCTTTAGAGGAGATGGATCTAAAGATCCTAATCAACATTGGTTCCTGTGTGAGGCCGTATGGAACATTAAAAACATTACCAACGAAGTTGTTAAAAGAAACTAGTTTAGCACCACATTGAGGGATCACGCGTTAAGCTAGTACATGAAGCTTGTCCAAGGGCTTGCACAACCTAAGCCACTGAAAGAGATCAAGAATGTGCTAATTACAAAATTTAAGAAACCTAAGTTAGAGTGACAATGTATTACATAACTGAAGGAGATCAAGCAAAAGGTCACCGAACCTGTTTGGGAGTTTGATCAAAGATTCAAAACCCTAACTAGAAGATTGATTTTTAAGATCCCAGATGAACAGAATAAGGAATGGTTCATCGCTGCCCTTCTACCACATATTAGAGTTCTCCTGATGCAACAAAAGATTGCATCGCAGGCAGAATCTTTGGATATCTCCATGAAGCTTGAATCAACACCTATGGGAGAATCTAGCTCAGGCATGAGCCATATCTTGAGCCTGCTGACTAGTTTGTCTGTGTAGGTCGAGGATATGAAGAAGGACAAGGGGAAGGAAAAAAGGGAATATATCAAGTGTGTAATATGTATATCTGAAGGTCATGATAAGGAACATTGTCCCTTGTTTCATGAATATTTGGTCTCAGGAGTGCCGAGTCCCTTGAAGCAAGTTAACCTATCCTGGTGCGAAGTATGCAGGAACCGACATCTCCTTGGTGATTTCTACTATATGAAGAAGTATGTTTAGACACCCACAAAATTGTATTTCACATTATGTAAGTCTGTAGGGAATGATGACAAAGATTGTAGGGCCTTTGACTTGATGCACGAAAGATCAAGAGACATATACAAGATC
Source organism: Picea engelmannii (assembly GCA_009831015.1). NCBI lineage: Eukaryota > Viridiplantae > Streptophyta > Pinopsida > Pinales > Pinaceae > Picea > Picea engelmannii. The sequence continues at coordinate 601,554 of ML781949.1, read as the reverse complement.
CAAGGCAAAGTGCACCAAGAAGGAAATAATGTGCAGTATAATTCCCCAGGAAGAGGAACTTTCAATCCTTGCGGTGGATACAGAAGATGAGGATGAGGAGGAGGTATGGGTCGAGGCTGAGGACAAATAATCTATTACAACTGCGTGCAGCTAGAACATCTAGCGAGGGACTATCAGAACCCTTGCACCACCTGTAGTTATTGCAACTCCTTCGAGCATGTTATTGAGGACTGCCCTATGTTTCTAGCCAAGATTTAGGAAAGACAAGGACCCCAGCAGAACCCTCAAGTACAACTGATATATGTTGAACCTCGAGGAACAAACCCTAGAGTCACTGTTATTACTTGAGGAGGAGCTGCTACAGGAGAGGATAGAATAATCCAAAGAAAGATCGCAGAAGATTCAGGTATCAGGAAAGCTGTGGAGAAGACTAAACCTTTTGATGAAAATAAATAAAGACAAATATTCTAGGAGGCAAGACAAGAGTTCAAGAGAGACCAAGGGTCCTCATAAAAAACACGACTAGAAATAAAAGAGTATGGAATGCCTCAGTCATTTGATCAGTTGGCTGCACATAAAGAAGGAAAAGAGGTAAGTAAACTCATTGAATTTTTGTACACTTGTCTTAATTTAATTCAGGATGAAAACGCTGTGCAAGAACTAAAAGAATTTATCAGGAAGTATGAGATAGGGAAGTGTTATCGGACTAATCAGTAGGTGTGGACACTAACAGATCTCCCTAGATCCACCTAGATCTAGAACAAAGAAGGATAGGACATGACTCTTTTCCCTAAGTTATGACCATTGAATTAGCTAGTAGGAAGGAACAAGTAACATATCTTTATATCACTTCCTAGGGTCTCTGTTGCTCTCGCCATCGCCATCCTAGCTCTGTTCCAATGCTCATATAATGATGATCTTGCAAAAGAACGCAACCAACCAAAGTGATAGCAATGGTATAAACTCAATATAAACCTATGTATGTGATCAAGGAATCATACAATAAAACACAACAAGATTTATAGGAAAGAATCATATTACTGTATCATATTAAATGTGAAAGAGAGATTACAACCATGGCCTTGATGTCATAAGGTCCCTTCCAACTGTCCTTTGTTCCCCACACACTTCTTGCTCCAAGGATTATGAGACCATGGATCTGATAACTACTCACAATCTATCTTGACAAAGCAAATCTCAAAGCCACTCCAACCAAGATGATAATTCCAAGCCAACCAAAGCTTAAGAACCCCTTCTCCATGAGAGCTCCTCTCCTTTTATAATATGAAGAGGATAAGGTGAGGAGGTTAGGATGATCCCACTAAATCATGAAAGCGAGTAAGATCCACACCATTCGGATGTCACCTCACCATGGAAGTTTCTCCTTCTAGAAGATTCGAGAAAACGCTCATTTTTCCCACATGTAGTCATTCTCGCACCCTGCCTATAGAGAAACATGTGAACATCTCGCACCCTAGCTATGGTGCAACTTGTGAGAATTAGGCATTCTTGCACCCTACCTATATAGAAACCTATGAACTTCCTTTTTTATAGGGTTTTTACAAAGGAGAATCCAACATTTTATCTTAGGAAAAGTTCTTCTGCCTTCCTTCTTTAGGAACTCAGGCCACTGACCCCTTTGAAGGAAACAGATAGGTTTACATCATTAATGGTCATAGGGATGACAAAAATAATGTGTAATAGGAAGATAGACCCCTCACTGAATAGGGAAGTACACCAAATTGGCAAGAAAAGAAGGACAAATAAAGAATTACATATGAATTCTCAGATAGGAGAATATGATATAGACTGTATGGTCCTCGACTTGGGGTTATAGGTCAATGTCATGACGAACCAAACTTGGGCACTAATTGGAAAACCCAAGCTGATCTATTCCCCTATCAGGCTTCACATGGCTAATCAACAAGCTGTTAGCCCATTTGGATGATTGGAGCATGTCCCTGTGGACATCGACGAAGTTATAACCTTTGCATATTTTGAGGTAATTGAAATTGTTGATGATAGTTGCCCTTACCTTGCATTGGTAGGAATTGATTAGGCCTTCAACAACTATACTGTTGCTGATTTGAAGAAAATATGTATGAAATTTGAAGGAGATGGCCTTAGGGTCATTGCACCCTTATATCCAGATGAGGGTTGGCGTTACACAGAGCCCATCAGAGAAGAAAACCATGCATACGAATTGGAAAACATCTAAAAACTAACACCTAGACATTAGGATTGCATCAATCCTACAGTCGATGGGAATCTAATCTGGCGAAGTGACAACATGTGCTCATCAGAATCAGAAGAAGTGCTAGAGAACTGGTAGAACCAAATGTATGAAGTATCTACCTGAAGATGTGCTAGATTAACCAGATAAGTTCGCTAGATCGGAACAATAGTGAGTAAGTTACCCACATTTGATGGCCTAAACCCCTTAGAAACCTTCCTTTCATATTTTGAAACAAGTGTACCAGCACAACAATGATTGTTGGAAATGGATGAGGCCCTGAAAGATGCACTAGCAAGATGGTGGGGGATGCACAAAAGAAACATCACAGACTAGACACAATGCCAAACCTTGATGACAACACAGTTTTCAGCACAAGCAATAAGCTGTGAAGTAAGGTATACTGGTTGAAGTTTCCCAAAGGACCATGCGCGAAGTTGTGAAGAGGCCTGGAGAGATATTCCTCGAGAACAATGGGTGCACAGATTCATTAACACACTAGATATGATCCCTATCAACTGGTACCTTCAAGCGGAGCTGCGCCTCATCACTACAGATTGGGAAGGTATGATTCAAAATTTTATCACCACCTTTTTATTTGAAAATGAATATCCTTCAGTAGAATAATCACTATAGATTGTGAGGCAAAAGGTATTCGAAGAGGCATCTAGCCTCCCTATGGAACAAGTGGAGGATGAATGGGCTGTGCCTCTTCAGAAATTGTAGACTTGATATAACATCAATGCCGATGACGACAATGACCCAAGGAAGGTCAGCATCGCTGAAACAGAAGGCCAAAGAGATGTGGAGGGACCAGGAGTTGAACTAAAATTTATTGGACAACCAATCAAGATCAGAAAGGTCGATATTGGAACAGAGGAGACACCGAAGCTTGCCAATGTCAGAGATTATTGGGATGCTACTACCATTGACAAGATTATAGAGTTATTGCACGAATATCAGGACTTGTTTCCAACCAAGTTCATTGATATGAAGGGAATCAAAGGACCTATGGGAGAGGTGAGAATACCTTTGAAACTAGATGTGAAGCCATTCAAGTAAAGACCCTATAGATTGAATCCGAAATACAAGGAAAAAGTGAAGATTGAGTTCGAAAGAATGCTGGAAGCAAGGAATATTGAACCTGTCGAAGAATCAGAGTGGATCAGCCCTATGGTGGTCCAAGACAAGAAGAAAGGAGAAATTAGAATATGTGTAGGCCTCAGGAAATTGAATGATGCTTGTCTGCATGACCCTTTCCCTACACCATTCATTGATGAAGTATTAGACAACGTGGGAGGACAAGAGGTATATTCTTTTACAAATGGATTTTCAGGATGCCATCATATCCAGATTGCCACAAGACCACATTTTCCATAGAATGGGGATCCTACCAATACATAGTGATGCCATTTGGATTGAAGAATGCCCCAGTCATCTTTTCCAGGGTGGTGGTTGAAGCGTTCAAAGAATTTTTGCATAAATTTTTAGAAGCATATTTTGATGACTGGACTGTGTTTAGTTTGTTGAAAAACCATCTTGAATGTCTAAGGCTAATGTTGGATAAATGAAGGTAGTGTCAAATTGCTTTGAATTTGAAGAAGTGCATCTTCTTCTCACCATTTGGAGTATTATTGGGCCATATTGTATGCAAGTAGGGATTGCTGGTTGATCCATCTAAAGTTGTAATTATAGTTGATTTGCCACCTCCTACTTCAGTTAAACAACTGCGCACTGCACTAGGACACACTAGCTATTACAAGAAATTCATTAAAGGCTATGCCCAAATTACAACACCAATGGAGAAGCTACTAAAGAAGGACTGCCAGTTTGGGTGGACAGATGAATGCCAACATAGCTTCGACACACTGAAATAGAAGATGGTCATTGTGCCCATTCTGGTTTTTCTAGATTGGAGCAAGGAGTTTCATGTGCATGTCAATGCGTCTTCTATTGCACTAGGAGCAGTACTGGAACAACCAGGAACATGAGACATCGATCACCCATTATCCTTTTCTAGCAGAAAGTTATCCACAACAGAAGTTAACTACACCACCACAGAGAGAGAGAAGGATTGGCCATGGTATATGCGCTACAAAAATACTACCACTACTTGTTGGGAGGACACTTTAAAATGTTCATAGATCACTTTGCGCTGAAATACCTAGTCAACAAGCTAGTGTTGGGGGGGCAGATATGCAGATGGTTCCTGTTGTTTCAGGAATATTATTTTGATATCATAGTTAATCTAGGAAGAATGAACAAGGGCCCTGACCACTTGTCGAAGTTGGAACATGGATAAGAACCCACCAGTTTAGAGGATACACTGCTAGATGCACAACTGTTCACCATTAGAAAGACTGATGACCACTTCATAGACATCATCCAGTTCCTGACAACATGAATAGCACCTAGTGAGTATACAGTTCCCTAGAAGAAACAACTAGTGGTGCACATTGCAGACTTTACACTGATAGCCGATCAACTATACAAGATGGGACCTGATGAGATACTAAGAAGATGTGTTATGGAGGCAGAGTGCCCATTGATCCTTGCAAAATCTCATGAAGGCATCCTAGGAGGACATTATGTAGGGAAAGCAACTATGCAAAAGGTCTTGCGAGCTGGCCTTTGGTAGCCTACCTTACACAAAGATGCTAAGGATTATGCTAGAGCTTGTGATATATGCAAGAGAGTTGAAAAACCATCTCAAAGAGATGAAATGCCATTAGCACCATAGATGACCCTATGATCATTTACAAAATGGGCCATTGACTTCGTGGGAAATATAAAACCACTAGGGAAGTGCACGGGAGAAAGGAAAATCCTACTGCGACTGAATACTTAACCAGATGGGCCGAAGCAAGAGAAGTAAAGGACTGTAGTGCAACTACAGTTACATGCTTTATATTTGATGACATAATAACCAGATTTGGATGCCCTAAGATCCTTATGAGTGATCAAGGCACTCATTTCATCAACAAGACAATTGAAGCCCTGACTGAAGAATTTGCAGTTCACCATCAGAAGAGTACACCTTACCATCCACAAGAAAATGGAACGGTTGAAGCATTCAACAAGATCTTGGAGACAACATTGACGAATATTTGTAGTGTGAACAGGGATTATTGGGATTTAAGAGTACCAACAATACTCTGGGCTTATAGAACCACTTGTAAGAAATCAACAATGCAGACCCCTTTCAAGTTGGTTTATGGTCTTGAAGTTGTTGTCCCGATGGAATACTTGGTACCAACCTTAATAATTGTTGCATTAAATGTAAGTTTTAAACCTACGAAGTAAAGCAATGCATATAGATTCTTAAGCAAGATAGAAATTAAGCAATGGCTCATACACAGAGTACACAAAGATTTTATACCGAAAACCCTCAACCGGGAAAACCTTTCTTATATTCATTATATCAAATTTCACCATTCACCATACAATATATACAATGTTTTTAGGTATTCCATAGATACCAAAACCCTAATCCCTTAATCCGAGATTAATTTACAAATCCACTAAAAATAGCAAAAACTGCCCCAAAACAAATTTCGGGGCGCTGCCTGAAACGCTACACGTAACCAGGAGGGGGGCATACCTACCCCCCCTAGGAAAGCGCCTGGTGCACACGAAAAAAATATAACACTAGTGTGAGGGATCGTTAGACGCAGTTGTCGAACCTGACGCACCCACACACACACATGCAAAGAATATAACACATACCCAACATTCTCCCACTTGTTGTTTTCTTTGCATCCAGGGGTCCAGGGGTCTAGGGGATTATATAGTCAACAATCCAGGGTAGCAATGCCCATTGTTACTCTACACTAGGATAACTTTTCTGTCCTCACAGACTTTGTCAATGAATCTACAACATTCTTCAAAGTGTCAACCTTTTCTAGTAACACCTTCTTTTCCTCAACCATGTCTCTCACAAAGTGATACTGAACATCAATATGCTTTGTCTTCTAATGATAAGTTGGGTTCTTTGCCAAGAATATTACACTCTGACTTTCACAATCTAATCTCATTGCTTGTTGTACCAACCCAATACCTGAACATAATCTTTGTAACCATACTGCTTGCTTGCTTACATGAGTGGCTTCCATGTATTCAACTTTTATAGTTGAGAGTGCCACTATAGCCTGTCTTTTGCTCATCCAACTGATTGCTCCTCCAAATAGGTTAAACACATACCCACTTGTAGATCTTCTGCGATCCAGATCTCCAACCTAGTCTGCATCAACAAAGCCATGTATGTCCACCACTCTGTCTAATCTCGGTCTTCCTTGGTAGCACAATCCATAACTGGTGGTGCCACAAAGATACCTGAAGACCCTCTTCACTGTTGTCCAATTATCCTTCCTTGGTTTTGACATATACCTTCTCAAAACTCCCACTGCATGTGCACTAGCATATGGAACATGGGGCATGTCCTCTTCTTCTTCCTGTGTCTTGGAACACTGATCTGTAGATAACTTTACACCTATAGGAATAGGAACCTTGCCCGGTTTACTTCCATGCATATTAAACCTCTGCAATATCGTCTCAACATATTTTCTTTGATTCAATCAGAGCTTCTTGTTTGCACGATATCTTTTAATCTCCATTCCCAGAATGAAGTTAGTAGCACCTAGATCCTTCATGTCAAATTTGGAGGATAGCTGCGATTTCACCTCCTTGATAACATCCATGTTATTTCCTACCAACAACATGTCATCAACATACAACACTACATAAATTAAGTGATTACCAACCTGCTTGGAATATACATAGTGATCATCCCTGCTTCTTACAAATCCCAATCCAAGGATGTATGTGTCAAAATTTTGGTACCACATCCTAGGTGATTTCTTCAGACCATATAGTGACTTCTTTAGCTTACAGACTAGCTCTTTCTTTCCCATCACTACATATCCTTCTGGCTGCTTCATCTATATTTCTTCTTCCAGATCCTCATGTAGGAATATTGTCTTCACGTCCATTTGTTCCACTTCAAGATCAAAAGAAGCAAAAATAGATAAAAGAAATCTAATAGAAGTTAACTTAGCAACAGGAGAAAAGAGATCACCAAAGTCAATTCCCTCTACTTGGGAATATTATTTTTCTACTAACCAAGATTTGTATTTCTCCACTTTACCTTGTTCATTAAACTTCTTCTTGAACAACCATTTTCTACCAACCGATTTTCTTCCAGCTGGAAGCTCAACTATATCCCATGCCTCATTCTTATCCAAGGCATCCATTTCTTCAACCATGGCCTTCTTCCAGAGTTTACTATCCTCTGAATTCACTGCTTCCCTGACAGTTTTGGGATCATCATAAGTAATATATAAAGAAAAATTGAAATGAAAATCAGGTGGACTATACCTTTCTGGTTGCCTTCTATCTCTCACTGATCTCCTCAATACTAGGGTATGAGGTTCTTCTTCTTATTCTTCTTCTGCTTCCTCTGCTTCCTCTGCTTCCTCTTCTTCAGATGATTCTGATTTTGCATCATCCAAATCAAGCTCTATTTTCTCAGGTTCATCTTGCGTTGGTGGGAATTCCTATTTGGACACATCTTTTACCTCTCTGAAAACAACATCTCGACTGTAAATAGTTTTCTTGGTTTCTGGGTTCCAAAGCTTATAACCTTTCACACCATCTTTATAACCAATATAGATACACTTTTCAGCTTTATTATCCAGCTTACTCCTATTTTCCTTTGGAACATGTACATAAGAATCACAACCAAACACTCTAAGATGTTGAAGAGAGGGTTTCTTTCCAGACCATACCTTGTGTGGAGTTTTATCATCCAACGTTGATGAAGGTGATCGATTGACTAGGTAACATGTTGTACCCACTACCTCTACCCATAATTCTTGTCCTAAATCGGCATCGCTGAGCATGCTCCTTTCTTATTCCATCAGTGTCATGTTCATTCTTTCTGCAACTCCATTCTGCTGAGGAGTGTATGGAGTAGTCTTCTGCCTTGCTATACCACACTTCTTACAAAATTCTTCGAATTCATTTCCGCAAAATTCTCCACCATTATCTGTTCTTAATACCTTTATTTTCTTCTCTGTCTGATTTTCTACTAAAGCCTTAAACTCTTTAAATTTATCAAATACCTCAGATTTTTTTCTAAGAAAATAAATCCATGTGTTCCTTGAAAATTCATCTATGAATGAAACATAATACATAGATTTACCTAGGGATGGAACATGAATAGGTCCAAACACATCACTGTGTATCAACTCTAAGATCCCCTTTGCTCTTGTAGCACCAGATGGGAATCTTACTCGATTCTGTTTACCATATATGAAAATTTCACAGAAATCAAAATCCAAAGTGAAATTAGACATACCTTCAACCAGATCTTCACTGTGTAGTGTTCGAAGGCCCTTTTCTCCAATATTCCCCAGTCTTTGATGCCACAACATAGTCTTGTTTTCTAGGACAGTATTGGTCTTGTCTCCTTCATTTTTCTGCTCAAGGATCACATAATTGTTACACCCATTAGTATAAGTGCTTCCCAACAACTTGTACAGAGTTCCACAATGAACTCCCCTCATCAACACCATTTCTCCTCGTACCATCTTGCAAGTGTTATTTTCAAATACAGTTTTCACTCCTACATCACCCAACTTTCTTACAGATATTAGGATCATGGCTATTTTTGGAATGTGTAGAACCCCAGGGAGAGTTCTAATCCTTCCATCATTTAGCAACAACTTAACCCTTCCACGTCCCAAGATTTTTGTTGTCAAGTCATCTCTTAGGAATACATCATCGCCATCATATTTTTCATATTCAGAGAACCACTCCCTATGAGGAGTCATATGGTATGATGCACCTGAGTTGATCAACCATACATCATGGTCTGCATGTGTACTTGTAGATGCTAGGTAAACATCACCTCCTTCTTCAGTGGAGGTTTTTGCCTCTGTGGAAGAGGTACTATTAGATCCCTTTGGTTTTTATACCTTCTTAGATTTGCAATCTTTCTTATAATGCCCTATTTTACCATACTTCTAGCATTTCCTCAAAGATTTTCCTGGAGACTTAGATCTACCTGTAGATTTAGATCTCCATCTTGAAGGCTTACCAGGGTTCTTGTCTTGGGTACGCCCTCTTACAAATAAAGTATCTATGTTGTGACCATCCATGCTTTTTCACCTCATCTCTTCAGATAATAAGGATGCAACTACATCCTCATACTTCAATGTAGATTGAGTGGTACTACCTATTGCTACAACCATATTATTCCAAGAGTTTGGAAAATAACATAACAAAGTAATACACTTATCTTCTTCTACAATCGTAATATTAACAGATCCAAGTTGACTTACCAGAGTATTAAATGCATTTAGATGTTATGTCACAGAATCTCCATATTCCATCCTAAGATGATACAACTTATTTCAAAGAAACAACTTGTTTACTAGGGACTTTGATTGATACAAATTCCCTAACTTATCCCATAGTTCCTTGGTTGTAGATTCTCCTGAGACATTCAAAAACACCGAATCTACCAGGCAGAGTCGAATAATACTCCTTTCTCTTCTATCCAACTTGTCCCAATCTTCCTTCGACATACCAGTAGCTGGTGTACTAGTAGTTTGTGTACCAGTAGCCTGTGTGCTAGTAGACGGTGTACCAGTAGTCTATGTATCAGGATCCACAATGATCCATTGTTATTTGTATACAAGAAGGTCCTCCATATTGAGCTTCCATAGCTCAAAGTTTTTACCGTTGAACTTATATATCTTGATTCTAGATGAGCTCACCATTCCTCTTTCTTTACTCGAATCTCCACTGTGAAAGCTCCCACTAAACCTAAGTTTATCACAAACCCAAGATAAAATAGATCTATCAAGACTGAGCCAAACCATCAACATCTAAGGCGTCCCTCTGAAGCCAAAAATGATCTCTGATACCACATGTAAGTTTTAAACCTGCAAAGTAAAGAAATGCATATAGATTCTTAAGAAAGACATAAATTAATCAATGGCTCATACACAGAGTACACAGAGATTTTATACCGGAAACCCTCAACTAGGAAAACCTTTCTTATATTCATTATATAAAATTTCACCCTTCACCATACAATATATACAATGTTTTTAGGTATTCTGTATATACCAAAACCCTAATCCCTTAATCCGGGATTAATTTACAAATTCGCTAAAAATAACAAAAACTGCCCCAAATTTTTTTTTGGGGCGCTGCCTTGAACCCCGTCGACCCCAGGATACTGCCTGTTGCCGAACCCTGCACGTAACCAGGGGGGCATACCTGCCCCCCCTGGGACCCCCGTAGGAAAGCGCCCGACGTACACTACACAAATAGAGCACTAGTGCGAGGGATCGTCAGACGCAGTTGTCGAACTTGACGTACCCACACACACACATGCAAATAATATAACACATACCCAACATTAACAGGCATGGATGATACTGGCACTGTTCAAGAGAGGCTGACACATTTGGTTGAATTGGAGGAAGACCGATTCATTGCAGGATTCCACCAGCAGGTTCAAAAAGAACGAGAGAAGGAATATCATGACAGGCACATCAAGAAGAAGACATTCAAGCAAGGTTACTTAGTACTGGTGTATAACACTAAGTTCACAAGACACCCAGGGAAGTTCATAACTCATTGGCTCAGACTATATGAGATCACCTATGTTACAGAAGGAGGAGCTACACAACTAAAAACATTGAATGGAGAATGAAAGGAAGGATTGGTAAATGGTAGTCAGCTGAAGTTATACTATGACAATCAACTGCCTCACAACTCTCAGTAAAAACAAAAGGAAAATGGTCTAGGTACTAGGTGCAGTTGAAACTGGGTACCAGACACAGCAAAGATAGTCTGCACAAAGGAAGGAAAGGAGGCATGGAGCAGAAAGCAAAAAACTACACTGCGCAGTCTAAAAAGTCGAAGTGAAATAGAAGGGTCAGATATGAAGTGCCTCGAGACGAGTCACAAGTGTGAGTTGGGGGGCTATTTTCACTTGAGAATGGAAGCAAGAGAATATCAAGGAAGAAAAGGTCAAACACAAACTGCGCGGAAGACACAGTGACTGTCACTGGGTCAAAGTAAGCAAAAGAGCATAAAAGATGGAGTGAAGTAAGAAAAGGCAAACCATTGGATGAGAATATCGAGGAGGACAGATCAACAAAGAAGAGGGATTGAGGACAAATAAACAAGAAGAAAAATCCATCATTGGATGCTTTGGAGCAGTGCATGAAAAGGAAGGAAAGACAGGTTGGAAAAGCCCGAAAGAAGTGGATTAGGTTGACCTAGGGTTTTGGTAATTGGGGTTTTGACAGCTTGGTTTCGGCCTAAGGCTGTCGATGAGATATTGTAATGTATAAATAAGAACCTAGATAGGAGGAGAGGGTTGGTTCTAGTATTTTTGATAATGTTATTATTACTATTGTAAGGGATTATTGCTATGAGAGAGAGAAGTGTTGAGTGTGAGAGCCTTATGGTATTGTAAGATCTTCAGCTGGGTGTGAAGATCAAGTCCTACTGTTGGGTGCGCAGGAAGGTGGGAGAAAGAGAGAAGAAGAGAGAAGATTTGCTGACTGAGAGCACAGATCATAACTGTAATATTTATCTTAATATATAGAAAAACAATTTTGTGGACATATCCCTAGAGAGAGGGTGAAACATGTATATCTTGTGTTGTGTGTGTGATTGATGCTTTGATCTCTGTTGTTGTTATATGGTTAATTGCATTATTGTGTTAGATAAGATCTATAGCTATGCAGGATAGATCTAGATGATAAGTGTGAGATGCATATTGAGTTGTTGTTGTACTAGATCCACTTGACATTCCTTTGGTTGTAGACATCTTTGTCCTACAACCACCTCAATATAAATGCTTCGGGTGAGACTGCATCTTCTTCACAGGTGTTGCCGAAAGGGCCAGTAGCTAGGGCTTGTTGGTGCGCTCTTGGAGTGAACCTTGGGTCTACCCCTGTGCCAACAGTCCTACTGGTATACCAATGGGAATTCCTCCCCAAATTCACTAGTACGCCCACGTGAATAGATAGTTGCCATTCTTATCCACTTTGGATCTTCCTGACTTGTCTAGAATTTTGAATGACCCTATCCATCACTCTCCTCATTGGCCCGTCATACCAACCAAATTACCATCAAACATTCTAGAATTTGATGGTAAAACAGGAGAGGATCTGAACAATCATGTAATGACTTTCCACCTTTGGTGTTCATCCAACTCCTTGATGGATGACTCCATCCGCCTATGTCTTTTTCAATGAACTCTCACGGGTTCTGCAGTGAAGTGGTATATAGAATTACCATGAGGTTTATTCACTGAATTTAACACCCTAGCCATGGATTTCCTCACACACTACCATCTACCAATCCGTTATGAAATGGGAACCAAGATTTTGACTTCTTTTAAGAAAACTAAAGCCACTCATATCTCTAATCACATCCATGAGTGGAGACGAAGATGACATCTAATCAAACTCGAACTTCCCAATCAATTATTGGAAGAATGGTTCATGAAATCCTTCATGAATGACATCTCTCGTGACATTTCCATGGGTGGAGTTTTCATAAAAGAACAGGTGATCAGTTGTGCACAATACCTTGATCTCGTTTATTCACAGACAGGTACTCTTTATGATTTTCTCCTTGACGCACCTCGTCCTTCTACCACGACCACCTCAACAACCCCGACAGATTCTCATACTGTTGATGGTGTGATAGGCACTTTCCATGCTCAACCCCAATCTATGCCAACCCCTCACACCATTCCCAAATCCCATGCTTCTAATGTTCAAAATGCTTCGATGCCCACCCCTCCCACCGACAAAACCTCATAAGTGACCATCGTTCAATCGACTCCTACCAGTAAAAATAAAACTAAAAAAGGGAAGGGTAGGAGTAAGGAGGATAAAAATAACAATCCAAAACCAGACAAGACCAAGTCACAACCTGCTGATGATAAGGAAAAATTCAAACCTCACTATCCTTGTCTTATCTCTGGTGATGATCACTACATGAAAGACTATCCAAGATGGGCAGAGGTCACAAATTTCCTCGAAGGAACCCCAAAACATCCTACACCTGTCGTCTTGTCCCAACCCTTCCCTTCTTAACAACAGGATCAATTGGTCATCCATGATCAACCTTCTTCCTCCACTACCTCCTATGTACTTATGTGTAATGGTGATTCAAAGAAGAATGATGTTACACTTACCAATTGGGCCAAAGATTATTCTTCCTTGAAAGAGAAAGTTGATGACACCCCACCTTCGTTGATTCATTCACCCCCTTCGATCCCTACTACCAACGGTCCTCTTCATCTCGAACGACCAAACCTCGATACAATCCTTCTTCTTGATCCCAAGGGTGTGGTTTGAAATTCCTCCTTCAATCCTCATGTGTGTGCTACCCAGAACTACAACATTATAGAATATCTGGCACAAGCAACCTACGCGATGTCGGTTCTCGAAGTCCTTCAAAGTTGTCCCATGCAACGAATGACACTATTGAAGGCTATTGGTGGAATCAACCCCACCAATACAAACTTGATAATCTTTGACCTAGAAGATCACATTCCAAGGTTACCCCCTCATCTTGCATTTCAAATACCAGTTGTTGTCGCAGACAAGAACATTTGTAGAACAGTCATTGACGAGGATGCCTTGATGTGCATAATGTCTGTTTCCTATTGGAAAGCCATTGGCTCTCCTCCCTTAACTAAATCATAGAACACACTCAAAGCCTTTAATAGATTTGGATTTAAACCCTATATTATACTCCCTTCGTTGCCTATTACGTTAGAAGGAAAATCGGTCAATGTTGAAGTTGAGATCTTTGATGCACCTCTCGATTACAACCTCTTACATGACCATTGCTAGATCGATTCCATGCGTGCAGTCATGTCTACTCTTTTCTGTCTCATGCATTTTCCACATTAGGGAAAATTTGTTACAGTAGACCAACTGGCCTTTTTCAACTCTGATACGCATACTAGTAATGTGCCTTTCATTTCCAAAACACCCCCTGGGTACGAGAATGTCGGTGTGGGTATACTTAAAGATTCAACTTTGATGGGTATGTTCCTGATCCCACCACCTGACATTTCACCTCCTTTGGTTTCCTCGATTAACATGATTTCCACCTTCGTCCGTGAAACCCTCGTGTTCTCTGACCGGTGGATAGTACCCGAGCTTGATGATTATCTCCACTACGACAACCAGATTCCTTTAAGTCTGGTTGAATCTGCCTATCAAGCCATTCAATCCACAACCCCTTCCACTTCCTCTCTTGGTGATTCATCTCTCGATCCTTTCCATGTGATTTTTCCCATGGACGAGATGATTATGTCAGTTATGTCCATGGAGGACACACCTTGGGATGATGGGCATCATCATTCCATTCTCTTCCTGTAAGACCACACCATTGAGATTTTGTAGCACCCTGTTTCCCCAGTCTGTAAAAATAACTATATTGGCTAAGAACTATGGTAAACTCAAAGCAAGGATCATTTTAAGGATGGAAATTTATTTTAAAATGTAGAAACCTTTGCGAATCTTACTAATCCTTCATATGCCAACTATAAATGTTTGGCAATATTTTTGTAAAAAATATTCAAATTTATAAGCATTTTATATAGTTTTTATAAAATTTTGGCAATTTTTAAGGTAAAATAATTTTATCCTATAGAATTTGGGTGAATCATTTTTAAAATAGAGAATCTCATTTTTGGAAAAACCATGGAAAATTAGCCCATGAGAGAAATTTAGGCCCTAAAATCATCCATGACTCAAAGATGTGAATGTTTGATTTGACAGTCCTTTGCATAAAAGGTCGATGAATGTAAATTATATAATGAATATGTGTTGCATGACTGTTGAGAGAGGGGATGTGATAAAAGAGACCATGATGGCTAATGAGAGGTGGTGGAAGGGACCTGGAATGGTTGCGTTAACTTCCACCAAGCCAGTACTGTACTGGTTTATACTTGCTCACAAACCAAAGAAACTCTCTGATCCTGGAATGGATTTCCCATTAGATTGGTAGGTGGGGAGGCTCCTCAAGAGTTAATGAGGGGATGGGGGTGAAGCGCCCATCCGTAAAAACCCTCAGACTTGAACATGGATGGCGGAATTCGTGCCACATGCAACCTTGCAGACAAAAATTGACAAGGGAGGAAATGTGGTAAGAGGAGAGAAGTGCGCGCGATGGGGATTGCAGAAGAGAACTGGAGAAACCCTGGAAATGCAGGGAGTTTTGAATACCAGGAGAAGGAGAGTAACCTTCATCTTGGATTATTTTCCTGCATCAAGAGAAGGAGAGTAACCTTTGTCCTTGATTTCTGTTGAGTTGGAAGTAGGAGACTGAACCTCAAAGCATCGTGGTCTAGCTCGGGGGTGGCTAGTGGTAAATCCGTTTGGAGTCACTGAGCCTATGGTTGGGTGGAAACGAGCACCCCTCTCAGTAGTTTCATCACGCCTGGTAGATCTGATAAGTGTTTTATACCTTGTATTTTGAACTGAATATCAGGAATACATGCTTATGTTTATATGCCCATAATAATTTCTATGTAGAATGATTTCCTGGTGTTTTAAACTAGAAATAATGGATGTATGTGTACGCTTACATGCCATCATTAGTTTCTATACAAATAATTAATTTTGGGGCATGAATTCTCTCCACCAAGAATTGTCTTATTTTCTCGACTCTCGTAATGTTCCGGGAAAGCCCCTTGAGAGTACTCTTCTCTAGGAATTACCCCATAAACCTTGGAACCATGTCGAACCTTTACCCAGAGACTCGACTAAGATTTGGGACAATTTCCTAAGAATCATCTAATGGTTCATGCGATCCAGGTCTGGAAACCTTATGCAAGGAAGGATAACTCTCTAAGGTCTCAGAGTCATGGGAGTTTGAAGCCTCGAGAAGTTGAATATCGTGGTTCAAGATCAAAAGGGATAGAGAGCCCAATTATAGAAAGAGAGAATACCCTATCATTTAGTAGACAAACAGTCGGAATCCTTTCGGGAATAACCCATATCTGTCAAGACCAATGGATCTAGAGAAGGAATGCAGGTGTTAACCCCTCACCCCTTTTAGCCTTCCTAAGTAGCGATGGGACTCAGGACCATAGATCTAAGGATCTGATGGAGCCCTAATGATCGTCGATATTAGCCTTTGTAAAGGCATGAGAGTAGAATTTCACTGACTCATGACTTGGTGTGGTCAAGGGTAGGACTGCATGAACTCACGATTCGCAAGATCGCGACATGATCGTGACCGTTGGATCCAAGGCACGAGAGAACCGTTGGATCAGAACTTTCATGGTTATCGCCTATCGGGGGTTCAGAACTTGAGGGAGTTTCTTTTCAATTGTAGAAGTCATGAAGTGTCGAGCATCGAGGGCTCATGCAAACACGTGACCCATCCGTAAGTGGGGACCACGTGGTTGACAGGAGGCATAACAACAAGTGCCCATAGAAAGGTGGGAATGGGTGACAGGTGATGGACACATGTCTCCTGGGAAGGAGTCAACCCATTGTTGACTTATTGTATCTTGGGAACTTGCGAAGGAGGAGCATGAGGTCTTAACACTCCAACTCGCAAAGTCATGAGATGTGAGTAGCGCTAGTATGCAGCCTAGGAAGTGGGTGACCGGTGATGGACACGTGTCAACTTACTGTTGTCTTATCGTGGCTTGAGATTTTGTGAGATGAAGAAGCTACACCTTTATCGCTAAGGCCATGAAACGCCAAGAGCTGAGGTCTCGTGCAAGGGGCGGCAACGACACAGCTTGTGAGCAGAATATAGCAGGGGTGACAAGTGGCATGTGCGCATCGCTTTGGTAGAGTCCACGCAACATTGACCTCTCGCGTCTCAGGGATTCGCAAAGGAGGAGCACGAGATATCAACACCTCCATTGGCGAGATTTAGAGTGGTGCTAGTGGTTGGCCTAGCCTATAGTTACATGTAGCAGGTGCTAGTGAGGAGGGAGCCATACCCATATAGTATCTCGGGTATCAGTGTTTGGAGAAAGGGGAGTCAAGAGTCTTGATTCCTGACTCGCGATTTGAGAAAAGCGCTTGTGCTAAGGCCAACTTATGGTCATTTGGAGGAGGATAAGGGAAGAGAGGGTCTGCGCTAGGCCCCATTTATGTCACGAGGATTCTGTTGCTCGAAGAAAAAGATGAAAAATCTAAGTTGTTGTAGTGGGTGTGTGACAAATTCGTGGTTATAGCTTATCGGGGGTTCGAAACTTGAGGGAGTTTCTTTTCGATTGTAGAAGTCGTGAAGGGCCGAGCACCGAGGGCTCGTGCAAACATGTGACCCATCCATAAGTGGGGACCATGTGGTTGACAGGTGGCATAACAACAAGTGCCAAGAGAAATGTGGGAACAGGTGATAGGTGATGGACACATGTCACTTGGGAAGGAGTCAACCCATTGTTGACTTATCGTATCTCGGGAACTCGTGAAGGAGGAGCATGAGGGATCAACACTCCAACTCCTGAAGTTGCGAGATGAGAGTAGTGCTAGTATGTAGCCTAGGAAGTGGGTGACCAGTGATGGACACATGTCAACCTACTATTGAATTATCGTGGCTCGAGCTTTCGCAGGATGAAGAAGCTGCACCTTGATCGCTAAGACCAGGAAACGCTGAGAGATGAGGTCTCATGCGATGGGCGGTGGCAACACAGCTCATGAGCAGAATATAGCGAGGGTGACAAGTGGCATGTGTGTGTCGCTTTGGTAGAGTCCATGCAACATTGAACTCTCACGTCTCAGGGATTCGTGAAGGAGGAGCATGAGAGCTCAACACCGCCACTCGCAAGATTACAAGTGGTGCTAGTGGTTGGCCTAGCCTATGGTTACATGTAGCAGGTGCTATTGAGGAGGGAGCCATACCTGTATAGTATCTTGGGTATCGGTGTTTGGAGAAAGGGGAGTTGAGAGTCTTGATTCTCAACTCGTGAGTTGCAAAAGGAGCTTGCGCTAAGGCCAGCTTGTGGTCATTTGGAGGAGGATAAGGGAAGAGAGGGTCTGCACTGGGCCCCATAGAAGTCTCGAGGATTCTGTTCCTTGAAGAAAAAGATGAAAAATCTAAGTTGTTGTAGTGGGTGTGTGACTAATTGGTATCAGAGCATGGTTACAACACTTGTCCTGCTTGGGCTCATGAACGAGTTGCGCAGAAACTCCATTTGAAGTACTCTTAAAAGGAGTAACCCTCTATCTTAACCCCTTTAGAAAAAGCTGAAGTTAAGAATGGAAATTCCTATTGTGTGTATGCATTTGAAAAATATGAATTATGCATTGATTGTGAATGAATATAATGTTGACGCGGGAAACTACAGATGGATAGAATGGTGACGCACCACGAAGTGGGCGATGGCTCCCACAACAGAGACGAAGAGTCTGACGAAAGGAGAGTGGTAGAGACCCCTCCCGATCTAGCTGATACTATGAGAAGACTCATGGTCGAACTACATAGATGCAAGGCCGACAACGAGAGGTTGATAAAATAGTAAGAGAAGCACATAGAAATTAATGCTGTGTTGCTATAGAGTTTATCCGACATACAAAGACAATTGCAGCATGAACCTGACGCTAGTCACGCAGACCGACGATAGACACAGAAAAGTTGAATTCCACCTGAGATATGAAAACGTGGTCTTTTAAGTGGCCACAATAGGAAGAGAACCTCAAGAAAGGTCCACCCTAGAGATAAGGGACAAGCGTCGGACGATTCCTCTGGAAAGGAAACTGGTGACTCGGAGGGATCTTCTAGTAGCAGAACTAGTTCATATTCCTGAAGAAAATGGAAGAAGCGAAAGCATTCCAAAATTCATAATCTCAAAGAATTCAAGAAGGCCAAACCACCCTCTTTCAATGGTGAAATAAAGAAAGGGGAGGAAGCCGAGGCCTGGCTACTTGGACTAAAGAAGTACTTTAGAGTCCATGACTTCTCAGAAAACTTGAAGGCCCGAGTAGCCACTTTCAACTTGAATGGAAAGGCTTCCATTTGGTGGGAAGATCTTAAGAATGTAAAAGGGATTCACGAAGAGGACCTATCTTGGGAATGATTTGAGAAATACTTCAGAAAGAAGTATCTGTCGGAAAAGTATTTCAACGAAAAGACTAAAGAATTCTATGAACTCAACCTGGGGCAACGCACCATAGAGGAATATATTAGTAGATTCCTCGAATTACTGAGGTATGTACCCTATATAAAAGTAGAGAAGGAAAAGGTGCAATGATTCATCAGTGGAATACCTAAGGACTCTCAGAACAGGATTAAGTTTGATGAGCCAAAGACCCTAGAAGACACTATCTGAAAGGCAAGATATTGTTACGAACAACTGGGGCATCGGACAGAACCTCGCGAAAAATGGAAGCAGAAAAATAGTTCGAGATTCCAGAAAAGGGGTTTAAATCCCCAAGATTTAAAAAACTATAAGAAGGACTCAAGGATGAGCTTCCCAACCTGAAGTGTACACCAGCAGAATTTCCCCTCCCATAGAGGAAATAAAACTTCTGGATCTAACCTAGGAAAGATTGAAAACCCAAAGAGAGAACCCTTGAAATGTTGGGGTTGTGGAGAAGAACATCTACCGAGGGACTGCTCACACCAATGACAGAACAGTCAGAGAATTTACAATGTTCAAGAAGCTACCACCATCAATGACGTGGCCAGGAGTGTGCCACAAATTTATGCAGCCTTGGATAATAAACAAGTTGACCACCAAGATTCAGTGGTGGAGATGGAAGGTATGATCACCAACCATCTAGTGTCTATTCTAATTAACCTTGGTTCAAATTTGAGTTATATATCTCCTAAGGATGTTGATAAGTGTAAATTACAACCACATAAACATGCCAAGCCATGGTTGGTACAATTAGCCAACGACACCAAAAGAAAGGTAGCAGAGGTCATACCAGCTTGTCAATTCACTATGGGTGAATTCCCCACCCAAGAAACCCTTAACATACTACCCCTAGAATCATATGACCTGTTGATTGGAATGGAATGGCTAGCCACATATAAAGCGAGACTAGACTGTTACCATAAAACTTTAGAATGTGTAGGTGAAGAAGAAAGAAGGATAACCCTTTGAGGGATCCAAAAACCTGTCTCAGTGAGATGAGTATCAGCCATTCAAATGATAAAGTATTGCAGAAAGGGATGTCTGCTTTATGCGATACAGGTGTTGGAATCAGTTGAAGATGACAAACCAAGCCTCGAAGACCACCCCACACTAAGGGAATATAGAGATGTATTTCTGGAAGAGGTACTGGGACTACCTTCGAGAAGGGACATTGACTTCTCGATAGAACTTGCACCGGGAGTGGTGCCAGTGTCTAGGACACCCTACATGATGAGCACACCTGAGATAGTTGAGCTTAAATTACAACTAAAAGAAATGATGGATAAAGGCTATATCCGGCCCAGTGTGTCTCCATGGGGAGCACCAATTCTGTTTGTAAAGAAGAAATATGGTACCCTTTGACTATGCATATACTATAGACAACTAAAAATGTAACCATAAATAACAAGTACCCCTTACCTAGGATTGATGACCTATTTGATCAATTGGGAGGTGCTTCCATCTTCTCAAAGATTGAATTGAGATCTGGATACCATCAAGTCCGAATCAAGGGTGAAGACATCCACAAAACTGCCTTCAGGATGAGATATTGTCACTATGAGTTTGTGGTAGTACCATTCGGATTAGCCAATGCCCCTGCCACTTTTATGTGCTTGATGAACAATGTGCTCAGCAAATTCCTAGACAAATTTGTACTGGTTTTTATTGACGATATATTAATTTACTCCAAGAATAGAGAGGAACATGAGGAACATCTTAGACTCGTGCTTCAAGTGTTAAGAGAACATCATCTCTATGCCAAATTTAGCAAGTGCGACTTTTTCTAGAACTAAATACATTACTTGGGCCATGTCATATCTGAAAAAGGAGTAGCAGTAGACCCTAACAAGACCAAGTCTATCATGGAATGGCCTACTCCAAAGGATGTTTCAGATATCAGATCCTTTATGGGCTTAGAAGGATACTATAGGAGATTTATAAAAGGATTCTCCAATATTGGTTGTCCAATCACTTCCCTCCAGAAGAAGGGAGCTAAATTCACATGGACATAAGAATGTGAAGAAAGATTTCAATCTCTAAAACATTTACTGACCCACGCACCTATGTTGAAGATCGTCAATCTTGAAGCTGACTTCCTCATGTGCAAATATGCCTGGAAGGAAGGGCTCGGAGGAGTCCTTATGCAAGGAGGAAGTGTAGTCTACTATGAATCCCAAAAATTGAATGAGCACGAAGTCAACTATGTGACCCATGATCTAGAGCTAGCCGCCATAGTGAACGCCTTAAAAATGTGGAGACATTACCTCCTGGGGAGGAAATTTGTGCTTATGAAAGACCATTGTGGATTGCAATATCTGTTTGACCAACCAAAGCTCAATGCCATACAAGCTAGGTGGATGGCCCTCCTTAGAGATTTTGATTTTGAAATCAAACATGTTAAAGGAAAGGAAAATAAGGTGTCTGAAGCCCTTAGCACAAGTATGAAAACAATTCATCTGGTAGCGGTGAGCACCTGCAAGATGAATGTCAAGGAAAGAGTCAGGAATGCACAAGAAACAGACACATTCTTACATACCATGATCTCATACCTGGAGCAAAAACCCACAGGAATAAAGTATGAAGGCTACCAGATGATAGATGGAGGTCTGCTGACTTACAAAAATAGATTGTATATTCCAGAATGTGATGACTTGAAGAGGTTCATAATGGATGAACTACATAAAAGACCATATACTAGTCATCTCGGATACCAGAAGATGATCATAACCACCAGGAAAAAATTATATTGGCATGGATTGAAGAAAGACATAGCTGAGTACTTAGCCAAATGCATAGAATGCCAACAGGTTAAAGCAAAACACCGACACCCAGCAAGATTATTACAACCTCTACCAATCCAAGAGTGGAAGTGGGAAAACATTTCCATGGACTTCATCACTAGATTACCAACATCAACCAAACAGAATGATGCCATCATGGTAGTGGTGGATAAATTGAGCAAGTCTGCCCATTTTATCCCCGTCAAATCGACTAGCAAAGCAATAGATATCGCCAGCATATTCATGAAGGAGATCTTCAGACTACATGGTATGCCTAAAGAGATCGTGTCTGATAGAGACACGAAATTTACTTCCAACTTTTGGAAATCCTTGATGGCTGGTCTAGAGACCAAATTACTGTTTAGCATCACTAATCATCCTCAAACCGATGGACAGATGGAAAGAGTGAACCAAATATTAGAAGACATGCTAAGAATGCATGTAATGCATCAACCCAAGAAGTGGGAAGATTACCTACCACTGGTAGAATTTGCCTACAATTACAACAACCAAGAATCCCTGAAGATGAGTCCCTTCGAAGTCCTATATGGTAGACCGTGAAACACTCCAATCAGCTAGAGCAACCCAGTAAACATAATTATTATTGGACCTGACATGCTGAAAGAAATGGAACAACAAGTGACTCAGATAAAACAAAATCTAAAGGTCGCTTAGAACAGATAGAAAAGTTACGCCGACCAGAACTCTGAGAGAATTCAATATGGGAGACCACGTATATCTCAGATTTTGGCCCAAGAAGAGTTCCCTGAGGATGGGAGCTTATGCCAAGTTGGCACCTTGGTATTGTGGACCCTTTGAATTTCTAGATAGAGTGGGACTTGTAGCCTATAGGCTAGCACTTCCTCCCACAATAAAAGCACATAATGTTTTCCATGTTTCATTATTGAAGAGATATGTACATGATTCTAATCATATAATTGACTGGTCTGTGATCCAAGTAGAACCAAAGGGAAAATTCCTACCAAAACCTCAATGCATATTGGATAGAAAGGAAACCCCACTCAGGAACCAAACCATTGCATAGGTCAAGGTGCAGTGAAAACATTTTGGCCCAGATGAGGCTACGTGGGAAATGGAAGATGCCATGAAATAGGCATATCCGATTTTGTTTACTTCTATACATACATGTCATGTTGATAGATAGAACATCGAGGATGATGTTCCTTTAAGGGGGAGGGAATTGTAACACCTTGTTTCCCCTAGTCTATAAAAATAACTATATTGGCCAAGAACTATGGCAAACTCAAAGATGTGAATGTTTGATTTGACGAACCTTTGCATAAAAGGTCGATGAATGTAAATTATATAATGAATATGTGTTGCATGACTGCTGAGAGAGGGGATGTGCTGAAAGAGACCACAATGGCTAATGAGAGGTGGTGGAAGGGACCTGGAATGGTTGCGTTAACTTCCACTGAGTCAGTACTGTACTGGTTTATACTTGCTCACAAACCAAAGCAACTCTCTGATCCTGGAATGGATTTCCTATCAGATTGGTCGGTGGGGAGGCTCCTCAAGAGTTAATGAGGGGATGGGGGTGAACCAACCATTCGTAACAGCCCTCAGACCTGACCACGGATGGCAGAATTCACGCCACACGCAACCTTGCAGACATAAATTGACAAGGGAGGAAATGTGGTAAGAGAAGAGAAGTGCGCACGACGGGGATCGCATAAGAGAACTGGAGAAACCATGGAAACACAGGGAGTTCTGAATACCAAGAGAAGGAGAGTAACCTTTGTCCTAGATTATTTTCCTGCATCAGGAGAAGGAGAGTAACCTTCTTCCTTGATTTCTGTTGAGTTGGAAGTAGGAGACTAAACCTCAAAGCATCGTTGTCTAGCTCGAGGGTGGCTAGTGGTAAATCCATTTGGAGTCACTGAGCCTACGATTGGGTGGAAACGAGCACCCCTCTAAGCAGTTGCATCACACCTAGTAGATTTGATAAGTGTTTTATACCTTGTATTTCAAATTGAATATTAGGAATACATGCTTATGTTTATATGCCCATAATAATTTCTATGTAGAATGATTGCCTGGTGTTTTAAACTGGAAATAATGGGTGTATGTGTATGCTACATGCCATCGTTAGTTTCTGTACAAATGATTAAGTTTGGGGCATGAATTCACTCCACCAATAATTGTCTTATTTTCTCGACTCTCGTAATGTTCCAAGAAAGCCCCTCGAGAGTACTCTTCTCCAGGGATTACCCCATAAACCTTGGAACCGTGCCGAACATTTACCCAGGGACTCAACGTTTTGGGACGATTGCCCAAGAAATTTCTGAAGGTTCATGTGATCCAGGTCTGGAAACCTTATGCCAGGAAGGATATCTCTCTAGGGTCTCAGACTCATGGGAGTTTGAAGCCTCGAGAAGTTGAATATCGTGGTTCAAGATTAGAAGGGATAGTGAGTCCAATTATAGAAAGAGAGAATACCCTATCATTTGGTAGACAAACGATCGGAATCCTTTTGGGAATACCCTAGATCTGTCAAGACTGATGGATCTAGAGAAGGAGCACAGGTGTTAACCCCTCGCCCCTTTCAGCCTTCACAAGTAGCGATGGGACCCAGGACCGTAGATCCAAGGATCTGATGGAGCCCCAATGACCGTCGATCTTAGCCTTTGTAAAGGCAGGAGAGTAGCATTTCACTAACTCGTGACTTGGTGTGGTCAAGGGTAGGACTGCATGAACTCACGATTCATGAGATCACGATGTGATCGTGACCATTGGATCCAAGGCATGGGAGAACCATTGGATCAGAACTTTTGTGGTTATCTCCTATCGGGGGTTTGAAACTTGAGGGAGTTTCTTTTTGATTGTAGAAGTTGTGAAGTGCTGAGTGCCGAGGGCTCGTGCAAACAAATGACCCATCCATAAGTGGGGACCGCGTGGTTGACAGGTGGCGTAACAACAAGTGCCCAAAGAAAGGTGGGAATAGGTGACAAGTGATGGACACATGTCGCCTGGGATGGAGTCAACCCATTGTTGACTTATCGTATCTCATGAACTCATGAAGGAGGAGCATGAGGGCTCAACACTCAAACTCTTGAAGTCACAAGATGCGAGTAGCGCTAGTATGTAGCCTAGGAAGTGGGTGACCGGTGATGGACACATGTCAACCTACTGTTGACTTATCATGGCTCAGGACTTCACAGGATGAAGAAGCTGCACCTTGATTGCTAAGGCTGCGAAATGCCGAGATCTGAGGTCTCGTGCGATGGATAGTGACGACATAGCTCATGAGCAGAATATAGCAAGGGTGACAAGTGGTGTGTGTGCGTCACTTTGGCAAAGTCCATGAAACATCGACCTCTCATGTCTTGGGGATTCGCGAAGGAGGAGCACGAGAGCTCAACACCTCCACTGGCGATATTGCGAGTGGTGCTAGTGGTTGGCCTAGCCTACAGTTACATGTAGTAGGTGCTAGTGAGGAGGGAGCCATACCCGTATAGTATCTTGGGTATCGGTGTTTGGAGAAAGGGGAGTCGAGAGTCTTGATTCCTGACTCACGAGTTGTGAAAGGAAATTGTGCTAAGGCCAGCTTGTGGTCATTTGGAGGAGGATAAGGGAAGAGAGGGTCTATGCTAGGCCCCATAGAAGTCTCAAGGATTCTATTTCTCGAAGAAAAAGACAAAAAATCTAAGTTGTTGTAGTGGGTGTGTGACAGAGTTACCAACGGATTTTGACTCCATCAACCATTGTAGTTATTTCTTCCATTCCCGAGTCCACACATGATGTGTTATATGAAGGGAACTTAAGTAATATTTCACCCACTATCCCCTTAGACATATCCATTACACCTAGAGTTATCGAAAATGTCCACATTGGAGCTTCGTGTTCCATTGACGATATCGTCACTTATAAATCCCTTTTTCAAGAATTTTGTGACGTCTTCGCATGGAGCTATGAAGAGATGTCAGGTATAGACCTCGATATTGTTGTCCATGAGATTAAGACTTATCCAAGTGCTAAACCCTTCCAACAGAGACTTCTCTCGGTCCACCCCCATAAAGCAGCTGCTATCAAGCTTGAGGTCGAAAAACTTCTTAAAGCTGGCTTTATTTATCCTGTGGCTTTGACTGATTGGGTATCCAATCTAGTTCCGGTTAACAAGAAATAAGGTATGATCTGGGTCTGTATTGATTATAGGGATATCAACAAAGCTTGTCCTAAGGACAAATTTCCTACCCTTTCATTGACCAGATCATCAATGATTGAGCTAGAAGTGAAATCTTCTCTTTGATGGACGGTTTCTTTGGATATAATCAAATCAATATCTTACCCGCGGATCAACACAAAACCGCTTTCATTTGTCCTGGGGGAACCTTTTCCTACCGGAAACTACCTTTCGGTTTAAAGAGCCTCGATGTGATGTTTCAACGTGCTATGTCTTATTCTTTTCATGATATTAAGAACATTGTATATCCATATTTAGATGACCTACTAGTGCATTCCATGCATTGTAGTGATCATCCAGCACACCCTCGAGCCATCTTCCTCCATTGTCGGTTCTATCGTATACGCTTAAATACACATAAATGTGTCTTTTGTGTGGAGTCCGACTGATTCCTAGAATTTATTGTGTCATGTCAGGGGATCAAGGTAGATCCTTTGAAGGTCGAGGTGATCCTCAATCTCCCTCCTCCTTCCTCACTTCACTAGCTAGTTTGCAAGGGAATGCAAAATTTCTATGTCGTTTTATCCCAAATTACGCTGAGTTAACACTCGGATTTACTTGACTATTAGAGAAAGGTTTTGAGTTCGTATGGGACACCACTGCCAAAAAAGCCTTCGAAGATTTGAAATTAACTTTAACCCATACCCCAATACTTTTCCCACCTAATTATAGTCAATATTATTTCCTTTATCTCGCGGCCTCGGACTCTACCATTGCCATGGTTCTGGTCCACGAAGACGATTTACATGATGAACATGTTGTTTATTATTTGAGTCAGAGTCTCACGACTATCGAAGCCAAGTACTTACATGTTGAAAAAATGGCCTTGGCAGCTATTCACATTGTCCAACATTTCCATCACTACATATTAATATGTAAGACCACTGTAATTTCTAATTGCAACCCTATGCAACACATTCTTACACGTCAATTACTAGGGGGAAAATACTCCAAATGGATTGTCATCCTCCAGGAGTTTGACTTGGAATTCAAATGCTGTAAGTCAAATAAATCCTTGGTGTTTTTCGAACTGATATGTGACCTTCCGTCCCCTGAGACAAAAAATGTAGCACAAGATTCCTTACTAGATGAATCCCTTTTTCTGATCAGTTCTGATGACCTTTGGTATGGAGATATTATTATTTATCTCCAGACTCAAACTTTCTGGCTTGAAATTTCTAGCACTGACTTTCTTTGTATACGTTACTAGGCTCATCAATACACTATCCTCGATGACACTCTTTATTGCCATGGCATTGACTCTGTTTTTTGACGATGTCTCACCTATGATGAGGCTGAGAAAGCATTGAATGACTATCATTCTGGAGCATGTGGAGGCCATATGTCAGGGTATGCTACTACCCAAAATATCTTACAGGTAGGGTATTTTTGGCCTTCCCTATTTAAATATTGTAATCTTGCTGTCCAAAAATGCCATGCCTATCAAACCTACAAAAACAAAATAATATCACATCCCGCTCCCTTACACCCTGTAGTTTCCGTTGGTCCTTTCACTAAATGGGAAATTGATTTCATGACCTGTAACCATCACTCGACCGGGGGGGAATGGATACATTATTGTAGTCGTGAACTATTTCACAAAATGGGTTGAGGCGATGCCTACATTCGAGAATACCAGAAAAAATGTAGCCCTATTCATATTCAATCACATTATTACTCGGTTCAAAATCCCACAAGCTATCGTGACTGACCATGGTAGCCACTTTCAAAACTTTATGATGTTTGAACTTACTGATAAGTTGGGTCTTCGACATGAAAACTCAACCCCCTACTACCCATAGGCCAATAGCCAAGTCGAAACGATAAACAAGGTTCTCATCACCATGCTTCGATGAATAATAGGAATCCATAAGACGAGTTGGCACACAATGTTGTTTTTATCATTATGGGCTTACCGGACATTTGTAAAGTGTGCGACAGGATTTACACCTTTTCAACTTGTATATGGTATCGAAGCCATATTACTGATTGAATGTGAGATCCCATCCCTGAAACTAGCCATGGAACTTCTCCCAAACACCTCTGCCAAAGAGGAGCATCGGTTGTATCTAATGCAATTAGACGAAACCCGCCATGATGCCACCTTGGTTATTGAAACCCAAAAGAAACGCGTAGAAGCCTAATACGACAAACATGTCAAGACACATGTTTTCTCTGAAGGTGATCTAGTTCTACTTTATGAAGAGGATCGTGATTTTCTAGGGGCCGAAAAATTCGAGGCCATGTGGTGATGCCCTTACATTGTTAAGTGAGTGTTGGAGAAGGGAGCTTATGAGTTAGTATCTTACGATGGCATTCCTTTGAGTGAACCCATAAATGGGCTTTACTTGAAGAAGTACTATGCTTAGACTATCTTTGCATGAGTGCTTGTACTTTTATTGTATCTTACATTTTGTGTGATTTTCCTTACTTGGTTTCAACCCCCAACTGCTTACCTTGCGTTGTGCTTGGTTTCTAGATGTCAGTGTCTTATTTACCCTACATTGGCTTTGCCGATGGTGCTAGTCATAGTACTCAGAACTTAGCTTCTGCTACTTGGGAAATCTATGCACCCACGAGTGAACTTATCAATTTACAAGGTGTTTTCCTCGGTCGTGCAACTAATAATATCGTGGAGTATAGTGCAGTCATATAATTGTTGACCAATGTTATTTCACTCGGAATTCGAAGAATGATTGTATGACTTGATTCACAGCTAGTAGTGTTATAGTTAAGTAACATTTATACTATCCAAAGTCCTACTTTGTTAAGGGTATATTTACGAATTCGTCTCTTGGAGCATTACTTTGATTATATTGAGTATCAACACATTCCGAGATGTCTAAATACATTAACTGATTCTCTAGCTAATTATGTGTTAGAAAGATATTTGAGACATTTATAAATCCAATCACACATTACACATTGTACATAAATGCAGAGTAAGCCAATAGAAGCTTCATGTATATATATATATATATATATATATATATATATATAATGAAAATGTTTTACAAAAGGTGTTTTTTCCATCCAAGGACAAAAATATCAAAACATGAATCCCACAGCTTCTACAAAATAGTATCATGGGTGTCGCTCACAGTAGGACACTACTTCTCATGCTACCTTGTGAAGAAATTGTCTCAGTGTGCCAGATACACCTACAGTGTGGCCTTGGTAACTCCTTGGGATCTCTCCGATCGCCATATCTGGGATGCCCGCAGTCAAACCCTGTAAGTTCTGTTCAATTGCTTCGTAGTCGTCGGCGTCCCATCCCGCTACCACAACTTCTTCCCCTCGCTTATGAACATGGGATGTACCCGAAGGCCGGTATGGTATCACATCTGCATGGTCAAAATGTTTTGGTTAATCATTGGATTGAGAACATGTATAAAAATATATATATTTGATATTTTAAAATTTACAAAAAACATCATAAAAACAAAAAAATGTCTTTCTTACCTAGATCTCCCCACTGAGATCCCTCAGGGAGAACCAAGTCGAGATCACCCCGAAAGTCTAGGATGACATATGCATAATCCTCAATCATCAATATTTGAGGCCTTAACCAGTCGAAAAATGCATCATTGTACTTGACAATAGGGCCCGCAACGTGTTGTGTCATAAGGTCACACCACCGTTTCATTCTTGGGTCTCGTGGGGCTGGTATTCCCCACTCTAAATGTAGCTGAAATTGGGGGACTCTTTATAAGAAGAAATATACCAAAATGGACCCCTATCTAAATTTCTTTAGATCTCCTCTCTTGCTTTTAGTGAGTTGTGTCTTCATACAACAGAGCACACCATCATACCAATTGAATACTTGGGGTTCCAACATTCAATATCATATTGAAAGTAACTCTGGAGCACCATGTGTGGCAATGCGCTTCTTTCCATCTATGCAATGGTGAAGAGGATGGTTCTAAGAGTTAGATCCTGCACACCTTGGATAGCCACCTTACCTTTGCACCTTTCGGCGTCAGGTTCACAGTGCCGATGTATATACTCACTCATCGGCAAGCCACCTCCTAGACCCCCTGTCAGAGTCACATGTTCCCCATGACGGGATAACCCCGTCAGAAATTAAATATCCTCAATGTCTAGGGAAAGGACATGGGCACCCACATGAAATACTTGTTGCTCTGCATCCCACATATGGACCAGGTACTCTAATAGTATTCGTTGGGCTCTCATTCCCTGGATCTTGAAAATTTTTAATAGGCCACATTGTCGAAGAGAATCAATGGTTCCTGGATCATTCAAAGCCACAGAGTCATCGTATTCATGCTCATGTTCTCTCCATTCCAACATTTTTGGATCAAACACATGCAAGGAAGTAAGAGAGGGTAGTTAGCATTTTTTTCCAACCTATTTGGGAATTTTTTATGGTTCAACACTTTCATTTCCTTTTTGGTTTTTGTCCGCCGCAACTGAGATTCAGTTATAGTGTGGGGTTTCCACAGGCTAGACATTAGGCACCTGCAGAAATCCTTGATTTCCACAGGGCCCGATATAGACCACTTGCGGCGGCCCCAACGCACGCCTACTGGCCCAAAAATCATCCAAAAAATCATGTTTGAAAAGGAAGATGATGAAGTACTTACTATTTTCACAGAGACCATTCACCGAATGATCGTCTGTGCTCTTCGTAATTGATCGCCAAAGTAAGGGGTGAAAATGGAGTTTGTAGACAAGTTCTTGATCAAATACAAATGAAATGGTAAAAAGAGCTCTTACTCTTATTTATTCCACTTTTTTCCATTTTTCACAATATTTTATAAATATATTTGGTTAAAAACCCTAAATCTGACAGTATTGGGAGTGTTTTGCTTCTTACAGGAAGGAGACTAGAGTCTTAATTAATGGAGTATGTATTTTTGTTCCATCATTTTATTTTTTCTTTGTTATGCATATCGATACTTTTTAGGGGTTTTTGAGTAAAACCTTGAGTTCACTGTTCGTTCATTCTTGTGCTCGAAAATCGATGAGAACGCAATCGAGTATACTTTTTTCATTTTTTCGTACTCGTCATGGTAACACAAAAAATGAAACCCATGGAGTACCCTTTAAGCTCTTTTAGCAGGCCATAAAAACAAAAAGATTGTCGAGCGACCTTGTTCTGTTCACGCTCGTAAAAGTATTTGGATAAAACGTTTGATGGGTGATAGTTTATCACTTTTTCGGTCCCGTCGAACTATTTTATGAAAAAGGAATTGAGAGAGTTCTCTTTAATATGTTTTTTAGACTCTATAAACATGAAAAACCACCGAGTTTTCTATCTTTGGACTCGTTAAACAAACATCGAAAGACCCACATGGGACCGAACCACTCCTTCTTAGGGTTTGTTAAACATACTCTAAGGGATGCATCCGAAGGATGATCTTACATCAGCAAGAATATGTTATCCTCCTCAAGCTTGTGTAAAAATAAAGAGGTACTCGCCAGAAATGGTGGGGGAAAATTTGGGAAAGAGATGTGTCTCTGTATTTTTGTTAGCGGTAGTAAGCGTCACTCTTGAACATGACACCCCCTTCATCATTTGAAATCAGGTTGGGAAATCCATTTGTCTCTCGTTTGACTTTCTACAAGGTCATCTCTTGGGTCGTCTTTGAGTCAATGCTGCCAAGTCCAGTGTTGTGTCATTCATATGTTCAAGAGTATTCCAACCGAGTCCTCTATTGAGTCGGCCATCTACAATTGTCAATTCCTACCATGTCATCCTTCCTTGTGTCAGTTTCAAATCATGTTTGATCTACCCTAAATCTATTACTTATTTCATGTCGTTGATGGGGGATACATCAAGGACCTCGTATGACGTGTCTTTTCCTGTCAACTTCAACTCATTATCCAGGAATGAGACTGAGAAATCACTTGGTACCTTAGAGCCTGCATGCCTTAATGGCAGGTTCCTTCTCTCTTAACAGTGGATTCACATCATTGGTATCTGATCAAGAGCCATCAAGTGTTCAACTTCATCTCATTTATTCACACTTGTTGGATTGTACTAATGTACCTTGGGAGTCATTGACATCAATGGTGATTTCCCTCGCACTTGTTAATGGTTCTTGTTAATGACTGGTAATCAAGTGGTTTATACCATATTCAACTTCAACACTTGTAATCACATGGCTAGATTCGTGCTAATGGATGATAGGATTGAAGACCCTAGATCTCATCATTCTTGGTCCAGGTTGCGATGGGATGTTTATGATTTGTATTGACACATAATTCCACTTTTTATGTTTCATGGCTATGTCCGAATATGAGCTTTCTAATACAATGATCCACAGTGTATTCCTGGTAGCTATGTAACATTTTCAAGACATGGATCCATAGTGTATAAATGGTGGCCATGACTGATTTTCACGATTCATATCATTATTTAGTCTAGACATGGGAATGCCTACTTCAAACATGGTATCATATTGTACAGATGCTTGATTGTTTGCAGGTTCTCGATTGGTGCATCCCTAGTTCCTGACACACACATGTATTTTACAAAGTATTTTGGCTGTCATGAATTCCAACCTCATATTTTGGGGGGCACTCTGTTACACATTATTTTGGTCACCTTGATGATGACTTCACAGGCATGTGTCCACAATTCCAAGACAATCTTTCCCTGAGAAAATTGGCTTCTTTTCTCCTCTGCAAGACCATTTTTTAGAAGGACACCTCAGGTTGACTATAGTGTACAGTGCGGAAATCAGTGATTTCCACAGGATTCTCTATAGATGGCCTACGAGATTTCTGTGAGTTTCTATATGTGCAGGGTGCAACGACGTTTGAAAGCCAAAAGAGGAAAGTGGTTCAAGAAGTTTCTAGAAGAGGAATCTTCTAGAAAGTGAGGTGGCGTCTGTATGGTTACGATCCTACTAACTTCTCTGATATGGTGGGATCATCCTTATATCTTTAACCACTTCATCTTCTCCTATATAATAATGTACTTCTCATGGGAAAGTTTAAGCAAAGTTGAGAAAGATTGAGAGAAAGAATAGGCTGAATACGGTGTGAAGGATCCTGGCTCAAGCGATATTTATGGTCTCCATTTGACCATCAAGATTTTGTGGATTATCCTCATGTGAATTTTGGAGCAAGTGTATGTGTGTGTTGGAACAAAGGACCGCTAAAAGGGAACTTGTGACATCAAGGAAATTCGGTTGTATCTTCCACTTTTCATTAATATAATACGATGACATGTCTCTTTCCCATAAAATCATTTGTATTTTATCACATGATTCCTTGATCACATGTCTAAGTCTGCATTGAATCTATCATAGGTCCTTTAACTCTGGTTGGTTTGTGTCATTTGTAGGTACAATTGCACAAGAGCACCAGAGTGGAGCGGGGACAACAAAGATATAAGGAAGCGATCTCAAAGGTAAGCCATCAATTCCTTCTTTAGCCATAAATTCAATGATTGTAACTTAGGGAAAGCCTCTTGTCCCATCTGGTTTTGTTCTAGATCTAGGTGGACCTAGGGAGATTAGTTAGTGTCCTCACTTAATGATTTATTCGATAACAGACAAGCTTCATGTACCAGCTCAGTGCACGGTCTCTCAGAGTAGTGCTAAACTGGGTTCTTTTAACAACTTCATCGATGACATTTTTAATATTCCATACAGCTTCACATAGTAACCAGTGTTGATCAAGATCTTTAGATCCATCTCCCCTAAAGATAGGGAGCTTCATCTCATCTGCCATAGTGTTGCCCAGGGTTCCTATCTGAGTATATGTTCAACTGCTAGTAATAGTACTTTGAGGAATCTAGTGATTCTGACTATTTTGATTACTTAGTGCTGTTGAAACAACAAGTGGATTAATAGTACTTCAATAGTTTGCGCAGTTCCTAAAGTTTCTGGCTCATCCTAGCGAGGTTCTTAAGATTTTCCTTCCTCTGTCCTAGTGGGTTCTAAATTCTCTTTGTCCGTTAGATCTGCCTCTTCTCCACTGTAGAAACCCTCATCCCCGTAGTTATGCTTAAACAGGTTCGCAAGATGAACTCCTCTGAACACTCTCCCACTACGCGTATGTCCAACCTCTGTTTCGCTATCCAAATTCTTGAACATTAGCTTTTTCAAATCTAACCAATCTACTGTATCTTCAAGATGTTCTTCTCATGCAATAGAATCTTGATTCTCAACTTCAGAAAATGTAAAAATTTTCCTCTGGGTCCCTTGAAGAAATATCTCTCGGCTTGGCTATATGACTTTACTCTGTCAACAACAAACTCAGTGATGTACCCTCCAATGGTGCTATCAAACTAGTGATCTACTTTTCTTGATACAACGTTATCAACTCTCTTGACCTTCTTAATCAACACCAATGTCCAAACCACATGAGATCTAGATCTAATCTCAAACTGGGTATCTACTAACCTAGCTAACCACTCATATAGCTCCTAATGGATCCCTTCAAAGAAGATCTCATGTATATCGGTAAAGATATATCTTCCTAGCCAATTTTCTATACTAAGGCTAGGTTTCTGGTTTTGGGCTTCAGCGAAGTCCTTCTCTTGATCCTCTATCCACTTTTGAATCTTTGTCTTTGATGGAAACCACCTTGACATTCCCTCAAAAATATTCATGTCCCGGCAACGGAACCATTTATTGGCACAAGGGAAAACCCAGAGTTTAGCTCCAAGAGTTCACAAACAAGCCCTAACTATTGGCCCTTTCGGAAACACCTACAAATCAGATGCAATCTCACACGAAGTATATATGGGGGGGTTGTAGGACAAAGATGTCTACAACCAAGGGAATATCAAGTGGATCTAGTACAAGAACAATATAGCATTCATATATCACTTATCAGCTTAGATCTACTCTGCACATCTATCTATCAGATCTAAGATAGTAATGCAATCACAACATACCAAATGACAAAGAACAGAGCATCAATCACATACACGACATAATATATACGTGGTTCACCCTCTCTCTAGGGATACATCCACAAAACTGTGCTTTATGATATATTAAGATGAATCATATAGTTCTTGTCTGTGCTCTTAGCTAGCAGATCTTCTCTCTTCTCCTCTCTGTCTCTCCCCTTCCTGTGCACCCAGCTACAGGACTGATCTCCGTACCTAGTTGAATATCTTACAATACCATAAGGCTCTCATAGTTAACACTTCTCTCTCACACAACAATAGTCTCTTACAACAGTAACAATAATGCACCAACCCTCTTCTCTCATCTAGGTTCTTATTTATACATTACAATAGCTCATCGACATCCTTAGGTTGAAACCTAGGTGTCAAAACCCTAGATACCAAAACCCTAGATGTATAAAACCTTAGGTCAACTTAACCTTCTTTTCAGAGTTTTTCCAGCCTGTCTTTCCTTCCTTGTCGCGTGGTGCTCCAAAGCATCCAATGTAGGATTTTTCTTCTTACTGAGTTGTTCATGATCCTTCTTCCTTACTGATCTATCATCCTTGATCTCCTCGTCCAACGACTTTCTTTCTCTTACTTCACTCCATCTTTTCTTCTCTTTTTCTCACTTTGACCTAGTAACAGTCACTGTGTCTTCTGCGCAGTTCGCATTTTACCTTTTCTTTCTTGATCTTTGCTTTCTTCCATAACCAAGGGCCAACACTCCACCTAGATCTTGGTGAATTATTCATGTGTTCTCCATTCTTGAGAAAGGATTTCTTGCTATTTTGAAAACTCTGCAGTCCTTTCGGCTTGTTGGATCCTTTTCTCTAGTTGATCAGTTGAAACCCTGATCATTCGAACTAGCTACATTGTTGGCCACTGTGCAAGGTTAGTGGCGGAAGGGATAACGTCCCTGGGTGGTCAGAAATGTAGTGGAAGTCCACTGGCTGTTGAATTATCTGAGGGAGTCTCCACCTCCTCATTTTCTGTCAATGGTCCTGGAACAAGCCTCAACCTCAAAACTGATGGAAGGAGCATTAGAATTTATGTCCTGGACAAGTAGAGTTGCAACAACTCTGCGCACTATTGAGGGTTTTGAAGGACTAGCTCCATATGTTCCTGGGTTGACGTTGTGATTTGTCCTAAAGTTGTCTCAAGTTCCTTTTGAACCTTTGGTATCTCTACTTCTTTGTGGACCTCATCTTCCTGAGTTGCACTTACCATAGCACCCTCAATGTTAGTCGTTGAGGAAGTGTGTTGGGGACCTCAGACTTGCGACTTCTCTAATGTTTTCATCTATGTCGAAGACAGAGTGTTATGGATCGGAATAAAGGGTATAATATGATGGTCCTGGGCTTTAGAATTTGGGCTAGTCAGTTGTAGCCTCTGTTCAGGTACTTCTAGGTTTGGACCAGGGAATTCTAGCCTTTTCTCTCGTATCTCTGGGTAGTCCACCTGCATGGGTTTTGGGTCGATGGTTTGGGATGGAATGGTGGTTTCTGGTGGTGGCAACTGGGGCTTTTGTGGTGATGGAAGTTTCTCAGTGATGATGGTGGTGGATGGAGTGGTATCAGGCTAAGGGTAATCCTGAATGTCTATGATATGGGTTGCTCGAGTCGTTAAGTGAGTGCAGGGGATGGTGGATGAAATGGGTTGGGGGTTCAAAAACTTTCTTTGTGAGATCCTCATCCTGGTTTTCTTGGCCACTGGATCTATAATGCATGCAGCACTGAGGATCTCATTGACATCCTTACCTGTCAACATTTCTTTCTTCAGTAGTTGCGGGAACATCAATAGTGTCCTATTTTTGTGCTCTAATGGTTGTGTCTCTTCCTCTTCATCAAAGTTCATCTATGTTGAGGCTTCTTTCTTCTGTACCTTTGGCCCTGAGCTCTGTCCTACCCCTGATTCCTGACCTCTCTTCTTTAGCAGTTTCGCAGGTAGAACGTAATGCATCCCTGACTTGCGTGGGTTTCATTTGACTCCAAGTCACGACATAACCTCTTTGTTGAATAGGCCTCCTCATCCAAATAGAATAACAACATGCGTGAATGGAATTCCTCCATGTTGGCATATCTTGGCCACACAAATGGGTGGTGGTGGTTCATGCTAAATGAAATATTTCACATGTTGCAGTTGAGTAGCTCTTACAAAATGTGCAACATCTGCATTGTGTCGATCAATATGTTATACCACTTGGAGAATGTTATGTTGTTGAAGGCAGTGTTCTCCAAGTCTGACCTCGACTGGCAGGGCTCAAACATATTTTCCAAGTGCCCTTTATCTATTGGCGTTAATGGTCTTCTGATAGGTGGCATCCACTTGAGCATTGCGAATGCAAGCGACACGTAGCCATAGGTGAAAGTACCACCTTTCTCTTGTTCTTCCTCGCAGGACACAAAGAGTTCCTTCAATATGTAGTTGCACTATTTAGATAGTTCTGTTGGTGCAAAATTCTACCACTGATAAAGAATCTAGTGTGCACTCTCCCTTGTAGTAGGACCTCGTGACTTTTCTAGCAATTATGTAGCAACTGGTCCTAACCATCTTGGTTAGTATGGGGTCGATCTTGGCTATGCGCCCGCCCNNTGTGTATGGAACCTCTCATATAGACTGGGCTCCCCCTTCTTCTTTCCATGCTTGTTGGGACCCTCGAAACCTTTGGACACATCCTCACCCTTGAGGGACAGTCCAGTAATCTGGTGGATGTCTTTTTCATATATTGGATATCTCTTATCCAACCATAGGCTTCCTTCATGTACCCTACTGATCAGAAACATGGTACACCTCGCAACTTCCACAGCGGTGTCTAAAACTAGTAAGTCCCTAAGTTTCATGATGGTAGAGTTGAACAAATTAATAAACTAGGGATTTGGCACAAATTGCGTGCCTCCCAACTCATTTGGAGTGACACTCCAGAAGACATCAATGTTCATTTAAGGGAACAAGACTTGGTCTATCAAGTTGAGGTCGAGGAGCTTGACTTGCTCGACCTTTCCTTTGATATCGCCCATGATCTTGACCCAGAGGTCACATGGATCATCTGGTACTGCATCCTTTGAAATGGAACTTCGGCTCCCTGTAGCTCTTAGCATGGTTATTCTGAACTATTATCGATTTCAGCAGGTGACATGGGGATTGGGTATCATGGCTATGGTTTGAGGGATTACACAGGCTTGCTCACACTTCAGAATTCGCAAATCACTAAGTTCTATCTGGGAAACAATGTGTCCTACACCGAACTCATAGAACCTTATACCTGGGCTTTGCTAGCAAGTTCTGTAATAATTGTTATGTTGAAATAACTAAGACAACTAAGAGGGGGGGGGTGAATCAGTTGTTACTGTGATTAAACAATTTTAAGTCTATTAAACCATTTTTAATCTTTCACCAAGTGACCATCAATATTATACATCATATGGACAACATAAATAATGAGAATCAGTCAAACATAAGATATACACAAAGACATATTTTCACGAGGAAACCCATAAAGAGAGAAAACATGTTCTTCTTCGAAATGATAGGCAGTCTTTTAAGTTTTGTACATCATCTATGTTTGAGCACCAACTCAAAGTGAGGCTACTACCTCTATTTTACAAGCTCCAACTTGTTGAGAGCACCAACTCTCTGGTTTCTC
Organism: Picea engelmannii; assembly: GCA_009831015.1. Classification (NCBI taxonomy): domain Eukaryota; kingdom Viridiplantae; phylum Streptophyta; class Pinopsida; order Pinales; family Pinaceae; genus Picea; species Picea engelmannii. The sequence continues at coordinate 562,661 of ML781949.1, read as the reverse complement.
TAGAACCCACTAGAAGGAAGCACCAACTCCCTGCATGTTCCAGCATCGACTAGATGGAAGAACCTACTTCCACTTATACAAGCACCAACTTGCATACAAAAAAATATGTGTTTTCCCAAGCACCACCCTGCCACCCTGTTTTTCTAGCAACAACTAGATGGAAGATACAACTTCCAATATTCAAGCACCAACTTGAATATCATAAGACCACATTCCTCCCTAGAACCACCCTACCTCCCTAATCATAAATAAATGACTAAATAACCAACAATACATATATTTCACTTCTTACCATTTCTTCAGTGTTCTACAATTCTTCTCTGCTACACTATTCTTTTGCTTTGCTCATACTTGGCTTGAATTACTGTCTCTTTCTATTTGTTCTTTCTCTGTTCTTCTCATGCTCTTTGATATGTGCACATTATGCTCTCTTCACCTTTTCTATTATGTTCATCTTTTGTTCCTCATCTCTGAGCTTTCTTCACACTGCACATACTGTAATTTTTCTTTTCTACAGTTCAACTCATTTTACAGTTAGAATTGCCAACCATGTCCAGTCACTTCATGTGTATTTTATACACTCAAACCTATGTCGTTACAACTCAAATCTACCCTAGAAAAAACGTCTCAGCAACTGACTTGCCAACCGTCCATGAACCATGATTTAGTTTAGCTAACTAAATCATAATTGATCAGTTAATCTTGAAGAGAAGCAATAACCCTTCAATCATATTCTTGATTAACCTACACCGTTGGATTACAAATGATAGGTCTCGCGCTTACTCCATATGCCCACTGGCTGTGACCATGGGCCTAATCAAAATGTCTTTTGCATTTAGCATTTCGGCAATCCTGTGGTGAAGAGTCTTGACTCTTCATGTTGTGATCGTCGAAAAGGAGCTTAGCTCCACTAGCTCCTTCCCCTCACGTGATCACCAATGGTGACCACAACCTACACCAAAAGGTGTTTCACAGTTCGACAATTATGAGGTGAAGAGTCTCGACACATCATGTTGCGATCGCCAAAAAGGAGCTTATATTGGTGCTATCTCCTCCCTTTCACATGACCACTGGTGGTGACCAGAACCTATACCAAAGGCGTTTCACATTTCGACAATCCTATGTTGAAGAGTCTCAACTCTTCATGTTGCAATCGTCGAAAAGGAGCTTAGAAAACACTAGCTCCTTCCTCTAGCCTTCGATGATGTGACCTTGTCTATGACCATGGGCTAGACCTTATTGCAATTTTTCATATCACAAGTTGGAAGGTTAGAGCACTTCCTTCCTTTAACTTTTAGTTAGCAAAATGCCAATCGCTCGCCATGTGTCCTCTGCATCCATTGGTTCACATAATATGCTTAGCAAAAACTTGGTCCTTCCTCCAGCCTTTGATGATGTGACCTTGTCTATGACCATGGGCCAGACCTTATCATGATTTCGCATATCGCGAGTTGGAAGGTTAGAGCACTTCCTTCCTTTGACTTTCAGTCAAAGAAATGCCAATCACTCACCATGTGTTCTTCGCATCCAACGGTCCACATCATACCTTGATCCAATGGTCCAAATCAATCCTCAATTCAATGGCTCGAATAATTTCTAGATATCACATATTACAAGTTCCCACACTATGCTCCATTGACTCCTCCAATGTGCAGGTCAGTGAAATTCCAATCGCTCACCACGTGTCCTTGAAGATGGATGGTCCTCCTTCTTTTGGGATTTTGTAGGCCCACTTCATCTTGCACGTAAAGGTCATGCTCCTTCTTATGGATCCAACAAAGGTCAGTCTTTGGGCCCAGATCTAACGCCTGAGATTTGTTCTCTTCTACTGCGCGCTCCTCTTATCTAAATTTAGATCTGACGGTCATTGGGAATTATGAGTGTGATCCAACGATCACTATTACTCTTCACTGATGATCTTTCCATTTCTTTCATCACTGCGCTAATGGTCGTGATGAGCTTTGCACTGATCCTACCATCAATGACAAACACACATACCACGCATACTCTGTCTTCTGTCTGTAAATATGCCAACAATCTCCCCCTTTGGCATTGATGGCAACCTTGAAGAACCTGGCAAACTGGATTACTGCACACATCCAATGGCATCCAATGGAATCCAACCAAACTTCTTCTCCCCCTTTGACATCAATGTCAAAGAAAAAGAAAAAAACACGCTCCCCCTGAGTTGTTGCAGTATATTTCGGAGATTTCAAATATGCGACAGGCATATACTCCCCCTGAGTTGTTGCAGTATATTTCAGAGATATAAAATATGCGACAGGCATATACTCCCCCTAAGTTGTTGCAGTGTTCTTAGGAGGTATCAGATAGTCAACCAACACAAACTCCCCCTGATAGGATGGGCCCTATTAATTTGACAGTGAGGTCATGCCCAACTTCTGGTGAAGATATCCAAAAGGTGTCGCTGCTAATGGCTTAGTAAAGATATCAGCTATCTGTTTTGTGGAAGGAATATAATTCACTTGAACAATTCTGTTTGTAACCTATTCTCTGAGAAAATGGTATTTTATTGGTATGTGCTTAGACTTTGAATGAAGTACATGATTCTTGTATAGACTTATGGCATCAGTGTTATCATAGTGAAGTGGAATAGGATCAGTATAAGTGACCTTCAAATCTGCAAGAGTTTGTATCATCCGTAAAATATGTGTGCAACAAGTAGCAACAATAATGTACTCTGCCTCTGTAGTTGATAAGGAAATAGATCCCTGCTTCTCACTAAGCCATGCTACTAACGAGTCACCTAGAAAGAATGCACCTCCACTGGTGCTCTTTCTTTCATCCACACAATTTGCCCAATCAACATCTGAATAAGTAGTTAACTAAAAATTCTTATTTCTAGGATACCACAGACCATATGTCATTATGCCCTTCAAGTATTTGAATATCCTTTTGACAACTAATAAATGGCTTTGTTTAGGATATGATTGATAACGACCTACCATTCCGACAACTCGCATTATCTCAGGAGGAGATGTTATGATGTACAAAAGACTGCCTATCATTGATCGATATGTTCTTTGATCAACATCAAGTGAAATATAATATTTATTGAGCTTGCAACCAACCACCATAGGTGTACTAACAGGAGAAGAATCTTCCATCTGAAATTTCTTCGACATCTCTTTCAAATATTTTTCTTGAGAGATAAATATTCATGCAGAACTCTATTTTACTTGTAAGCCAAGAAGATATGACAATTCTCCTATCATGGACACCTCAAACTTTGTTTGCATAGAGTTAGCAAACCACCGGACAAAAGAGTCATTAGTACATCCAAAAATAATATCATCTACATAAATCAAAACAACTAGTAAATCATCACCTTCAAATTTAATATATAGATTGTTATCAACAATACCTTTATTGAACCCTTGGTCTTGTAAAAATTTGTCTAGTCTATAATAACAAGCTCATGGTGTTTGTTTCAGTCCATATAAAGCCTTCTTCAGCTTGCAGACATAATTAGGATTATCTATCAATGAGAATCCTTTAGTTTGCTCCATATATACTTCTTCCTCTAGATCTCCATTAAGAAATGATGACTTAACATCCATATGATACACTTTAAAGTTATTATGACATGAATATGCAAGAAACATTTTGATGGTTTCTAATCTTGCCATTGGTGCAAAAGTTTCATCAAAATCCTGACCTTCAACTTGTGCATACCCTTTACAGACCAATCTGGATTTGTTTCTAACAACTTGTCCTTTTTCATTCATTTTATTTTTGAACACCCATTTGGAACCTATTACATTCTTGTCTTCAGGTCTAGGAACAAGCTCCCAAGTATTGTTCTTCTCAATCTGATCAAGCTCTTCATTCATAGATCTAATCCAATCATCATGTTGGCTGGCTTCATCAAAATTTTTAGGTTCAGTCATAGATAAAAAAGAAACATGAGATTGTTCCGAGTCTTTAATCAATTTCCTTCTTGTCTGAACTCCTTTGTTTATATCTCCAATTATCTGATTTTCAAGATGATTCTTTCTAACAATTATGAGAGGTGATTTTGCTTCTTTCTGTTGATTTGGGTCAGTTGGAGTATAAATATCTTCATCTGATTCAAATTCTTCTCTTTCTGATCCTTGTACCTGATCATCTTCGTTTTCAATTATATCTTTTGTGCTTGGTTCAACACTGCTTTCATTTTGTACTGGGATTTCTTCATCAACTTTTATGTTGATACAATCAACCAATTTATGTATCCTCTTATTGTAGCATCTTTAACCTTTACTATTTGTAGCATAACTTAAGAATATACCTTCATCAACCTTGTCATCATATTTGCCAATATTTTCATAATTATTCTTGATATAACATTTACTCCCAAAGACTTTAAAATGCTTGATTGAAGCAGGTCTTTCAAACCATAGTTCATAAGGAGCCTTGTCACTGTGTGGCCTGAGATGAGATTTGTTAAGAATGTGAACAGTTGTAGGGATTTCTTCCACCCAATATGTCTAAGATATATTCCTTTCATTCATAATTGATCTTGCCATTCGCTGTACTGATCTATTATGCCTCTCAACAACTCCATTTTGCTGTGGAGTCCTTGAGATTGTGTACTCTCTTTTCATCCCATGTTTATCACAGAACTCTTTGAAGTTCCATGAGTTAAATTCTCCTCCTCTATCAGACCTTATTGCCTTCATAATTTTTCCTTTTTGATTCTCAGTCAGAGCCTTAAATACTTTGAATTTTTCAAATGCTTTAGATTTTTCTTTCAAAAAGGCAACCCATGTTAGTCTAGAATAATCATCAAATATCAACATAAAACAGTTTTCTTTTCCTATACCTTCTTTTCTTGATGGTCCACATAAATCCATATGTACTAACTGGAGACGTTTTTCTGTTGAAGGAAACTTTTTAGATTTGAACTGTGTTCGAGTAAGCTTTTCTATTTGGCATGGTTTACAAATAGAATCATATGGCTTTGATATCTTTGGAAGATCCTTTACTACCCCACTGTTTTTGAGCTTGATTATATGTGTTATCACTCCAAGAAACTTCTTAGGGTTGTAGGCTAAGGATGCTTGGTAACTCAAAAATAATGTGTAGATATGCTTGGGACAATGGGGCCTTTAATGATCAATGTAATAAACAACTCATCACACATCTAAAGAAGTAGTTCTTTCAATAAACAATAATCAGATCAAGTAATTGAAAGGAGGGGATGAAGCACACTATTCTTGATTGCCAAATACAACTAAATGTAGGGCTTAATACAAGACAGAAGAAATCCTTTAATTTCAAGTCTATGAGCTCAATAAAGAGATAACAGTATTCATGAACTAAAATAAACTGAAACAAAGTACAGAAAGAGGAAGATGGATAATTCTGATATGAAAACGAAAGGAAACTGAACTTTATTTCTGCAAATAAGAGTCTATACAGTGAAAAAAATATATCTCCCAGTTTGAACCCCTTAGTCCTCCAAATGTCTTTGGCTTTATAGCCTTACAAGATGAAATCTAGATCCTTGAAAGATGGATCAGATTTACTAAAAATAGTCAAATCAAAAAAGATATAACAAGTGTAGGATGAGATCCTATAAAAATGGATCTAGAATGGAAAATCAAAACAAAATAGGAAAGGTCCTATTCAATGATTTCTAAAAATAGTAGATTGCTAATGAAGTGTAGTTTTAGCCTCCCAAGGCTGTTTGATTTGGTCCTCCAAATATAAAATTCGAATTGGGTGATGTGTCATTTGATCCCTACCATTTTTCCCTTGAAAATGACCAAATCTAGTCAAAAAATTCCCTTTTGACTTTCATCTCTAAGAATGGCCTTAAGATTTTGATTTGATAATTCATAACCAGCTTATTGAAGAAGATTTCAAACCATTCAAACCCCAAAAATCCTGATCTAGGTGAAAATTTGGCTATTCTGGCCGTGACAGGCTTTCACCAGCTAATTTACCCAAAAATCTGCTTCTTAGCTGGTGAAAGGCGGAGCTTTCACCAGTTAACTAGTTATAATTCTGCCTTCTGCGCTGGTGAAAGCGCAGATTTTTTCAAAATCAAATTTCTCAGTCATGGAGAGTCCATTTTGCATGCTTAAATAGTCGATCGACATATACAAATCCTAATATTTCCAATGGTGCTTTCAAATCTGCATTTGGAGCCCGACAAGCTATCAAAATTTTCCCTACAAGATTAGGCATCGTTCTTTCAAAAATGCCAGTGCATTTTTTATTGCTAACATCTGGCTCCAACTAGGATGGATACCTCCCTGTGAGGTCTCCAAGAACCTAGCAGACCTTGTGCCTTTATTATTGGGCCATGGAGTCATTCATCCTTTTTGGTGGTTAATGAGCACACATAGGCTCGCCTAAACCACCGAAAACATAAACTTACCCAAAAATCAAAACTCGATGAATCTCGATTACCTTCAAGAATACAAAGACCTCGGGGCTTGCTAGATGAAACTCCTCTCTTTGTTTACTTGTAATCTCCTCCTGATGGGTTTCAACTTACAACTCTCCTTCCATAGAAGTGGCAATTTGAGCAAAGGCCTCTAATCCAAGTGGTCTAGCTACTGGGACTGCTTGTTACTTCAACTGCAATCTGAGAAGTATGAGTTTTTTATACAAAGATGCATTCTCTTTCATTAGTAGCTTGTTTCTTTCAATTTTCTTCTCATGTCTCTGTTTGACTTCTTGGCTCTTTTCATAAAGGTAGTCTGCAAAGTCAGGGCCTGGTTGATTCGTTGTTGTATGTGTGGAAGAACATTGCCATCATAAGGTGCACACTGTGCCAGAGGAGTGACATGATCATGCTCCCTACCATGCCCATTTCCAGAGATATGATTTGTTTTTCATTTGAGTTTTGGCTGGTAACAGATATTGAAACCTGTGTGCTCCATGAATTAGTTGCATGATTATTGTAGTTCTCAAAATTGCTTAATGTTTGCACTGTAGAAAAAGATTGGATAGCCAATGATATAAATTATGCTGTGAACCTCCATGCATCCCTTAAGTGTTTCTCTTACTGAGACCACAGTCTGTATACAATGGACCAGGATTAGAATCTATTCTCTTGCAATTTTTGAGCCTAAGGGTCTTCAAATTGCTGCAATATGACAGAGCTGCAATCCACCCCTCATTAAAATCCTGATTCACTAATGTCAATTCTTCAAGAATAAAACAACACTGCCCAATTATAGAAATACCGTTACAGACACTTAGCTCAAACTTCACTAAGCATTTACAGTTATGAGCCAATTTGGTGAGGCCAATATCACAGAAACTAAAATAATAAAATTCATCAATAAACCCAACTAAGCGAAGGATATGCAAGTTCTGACAGGCAGAAATGGCACTGAGAGACTCATCGGTACAGTGATGCAACCCAACTCTTGTAATCATTAGGAAACTCTTCGCAATACAGGCTAAACCAATCTAAAAAATATTAGGGTAGTTGTCCTCATTTTCTTTTGCAGATTGCTTCAATCCTACTTTGGAAGCTCCTTTCTAGTTTTTTCGCTAACTCCGTTCATACGGGCATTTTTTCAATGCTTCAAAAGAATATATGTAGCACTCATAACTTACAATCTGTGCATACATTAGTGCGAGTGCAATCCTGATGCTCTAGAAGTGGTAAGGATGGGGTTTCTTCTCCATTTTTAGAACATAGGAATATGATTTCCCAATCTTGGTCAATGCAATGGCCTCGTTTTCCAAATGCTTGACTTCAGTAATACGAAGGAAAACCTTGAAAAAGAAAATAGGTTCCCAGATCATGTCCATATTTCTTGCATCACACTAAGAAACCAATCGTGCAAGCAATGCACATCTCAAATTCCTACTTGCTACAAAACCAGCGTGCATGTGGGCTTAAATTATAAAAGTGAATGCCTCCTTGTTTAATAAAGTTTGCGGTTCCTCAAATAGGGATACAAATTGTAGCATTGATGTCATTTCTGGAGATGAATCTTCAGCAGATTGAGTTGTTTTTTGAATCAGAGGACATGACTATATATGAATTAGAGTTAACTTCCATCATTAGCAATAACAAAAGACTCGACCACCTGTTAATGAAAGATGGTCAATTTTTTACAGTATGCGAATACTCCTGCCTTTTTGAAAAAATCTGCTACATCTGGATGAGCTTCCAAATACCAAACTCCATCAATTTCACTCCTTAATGCTGGTCCATATTTCAACATAATGAAAAGTGCTAATGTGTCCCTCAAATCTAGGAGATATAAGTGCAATTTGATGGACGGACTTTTCTTACTTCATGGAACAAAGAGTATATGTCAAGGCTCAAAGGGTATGACTCAACAAAGAACTATGAATCATAAAACAGAGTTAGATATTTAGAGCACAAACCGAATCAGTGAGTTTTTTGAGATAATGGATTCTAATTCGATGGAATAATCTGTGACTCATCAAATAGAGTGATTTTAGGAAAATAAACTGAGTCAGGGTTTTCAACCTATGAGTTAACTCAACGACCAAATATGAAACTAGGAGTACAATTGAGGCTGAAAATAGAAAAGTTCTGGTATATGAATCAACTCAAGTAATCAGTGTATAATCAAAGATAAATCAATGGTTAATAGCAAGACTTCGAGTTCTGGTATGAATGAAATCTTGAATACACAGTGATTATAGGTAAACTCCAGATAGTTTGGGAAGAAATTAAGCATGATCTTGACTTATCAATGAACCTGTGACTCAATTAATGAAACTGTGACTCAATGAAATAGTAACGGGCTTCGAGCTGAGAGTAATTCAAGTATTAACTACACAGAGCCAAGATTGAAGCTAGTTGTTAACTGAAACGCACACTTGAATGATGAATTTGCTTGTCAAACTGGACTTTTGACCATTCTTCAGCCACCTTGAATGGATCTGGAGCTCTGCTAATGTGCCTCATAGATTTATGTGTATGCATTTACGAAATTTGCCAATTGACACCTAATATTGCGGGGCAATTTTGAATGCCAAGACCAAAATTGATGGTTTTTCCAAGTTTGTATCCAAATAGCAGACCATCTAATGCACCCAAATAAATTTTGAAATGAATTTTTGGACCTGTTCTTATCTCCTGTATACATGTAACTTGCATACATCCTGCTCTGCTTATTCAAAAATAACTGAAAGCAATCTACATGCTCATAAGAAGAGCTTATTCTTTTATCTACTCCTACACTAACTAATAGGAGTAGAATGATCAAGTAACATCAAATTTCCAATGTAGCCAAGAAAGTAATTGAATTCCATCTTTAAGAAAAGTCATATACATCCAGACTGTAGCATGTAAAACATTATATTTAAAATCATACTTACAATCCAAACATTTGATCTTGAAGATGACAACAACTGAAATTTTCCCATTGCAAGACATCTGCATATAGGTGGCAATTGGACCTTGAAATTCATACAAAGCTGGTTGCTCAACATCTGACAAAAAAAAATGCATCATAACCTGTTGATCTAATTCTTTCTGCTCTCCATCACCCTTTCTGGTCTCAATGTTGAATACAGATTGCTCGAGATCTGACGGAGGAACAAATAGGATGGACTGTTGATCTGAATCTTTGAGCTCCTCGCTTTCTTCTTCATATTTTCTGCAATTTTCGTGTGTCTGCAGATCTGAAAGATGAATGCTGCCCTCATCATCTTCTGCGGATCTGAAACTGTTACTTGTTGATCTATCAATCTACTCACCACTTTTCAAGTTTTCAAAAGGGATAATCAGATCTTCCTGGTAGCCTAAGACAATAGATGCATTTGGTACAATGTCAAAACCATGTATACTATGGCTAACATTGTGAAGCTCATCAATGTCTCGGTCACAATGAGAAATATCCCCTATAACATCATACTCTTCATGAACATCTAAATCCTTAGTCAATAAATGAAATTCATGACAACATTGAGGATAGAGAAGATCAACTGGAAAATGATCTTTACAAAACACATGAAAAACAACATGAAAATCAGCCAAAGAGCTGACACTTGCACTTGGAAGAGACTGACACCAGTCAAGAGCAATCCCCTCTAATGAAAATTTGAACAGCTTAATTTGAACATCCTCATGTACAATTTCAAGCCGGTTAATGAAGTCATGGAAATCCAACAAATGTTCAGCTGGTACTTCCCACTCTTCACCACGAAATATGGGAATACTACATTCCCATTCATCTCTAGTAGGTACTTGATGAGGATAACCAGAAATATTTGAAAAATCACAGAATGCATACCTCTTGGCTAGGATCCTATTCATGTCATACCAGTGGAGTCACCAACAGATTTCTGAACAATGGAATCGCCACTGAATTCTTCCTTCATGGAGTCACCAGATAGATGATTACAACCAAATGATGTCTAGGATTTGTCTATCATCAAAGCTGGATCTATGTCATCTCCCAGGGAAGCTAAGCTTCAATCTTCTCTCCCCGGCAACGACGCCATTTTGTTATCACTCCAAGAAAATTCTTAGGGTTGTAGGCTAAGGATGCTTGGTAACTTAAAGATAATGTGTAGATATGCTTGGGACAATGGGGTATTTAATGATCAATGTAATAAACAACTCATCACACATCTAAAGAAGCAGTGCTTTCAATAAACAATAATCAGATCAAGTAATTGAAATGAGGGGATTAAGCACACTGTTCTTGATTGCCAAATACAACTAAATGTAGGGATTAATACAAGACATAGAGAAATCCTTTAATTTCAAGTCTATGAGCTCAATAAAGAGATAACAATCTTCATGAACTAAAATAAATAGAAACAAAGCACAGAAAGAGGAAGATGGATAATTCTGATATTGAAAACGAAAGGAAACTGAACTTTATTTCTGCAAATAAGAGTCTATACAGTGACAAAAATATATCTCCCAGTTTGAACCCCTTAGTCCTCCAAATGTCTTTGGCTTTATAGCCTTACAAGATGAAATCTAGATCCTTGAAAGATGGATCAGATTTACTAAAAATAGTCAAATCAAAACAGATATAACAAGTGTAGGATGAGATCCTATAAAAATGGATCTAGAATGGAAAATCAAAACAAAATAGGAAAGGTCCTATTTAATGATTTCTAAAAATAGTAGATTGTTGATGAAGTGCAGTTTCAGCCTCCCAAGGTTGTTTGATTTGGTCCTCCAAAGATAAAATTTGAATTGGGTGATGTGTCATTTGATCCCTACCGTTTTGCCCTTGAAAATGACCAAATCTAGTCAAAAAATTCCCTTTTGACTTTCATCTCTAAGAATGGCCTTCAGATTTTGATTTGATAATTCATAACCAGCTTATTGAAGAAGATTTCAAACCATTCAAACCCAAAAAATCCCGATCTGGGTGAAAATTTGGCTATTCTGGCCGTGACAGGCTTTCACCAGCTAATTTACCCGAAAATCTGCTTCTTAGCTGGTGAAAGGCGGAGCTTTCACCAGTTAACTAGTTATAATTCTGCCTTCTGCGCTGGTGAAAGTGCAGATTTTTTCAAAATCAAATTTCTCAGTCATGGAGAGTCTGTTTTTCATGCTTAAATAGTCGATCGACATATACAAATCCTAAGATTTCCAATGGTGCTTTCAAATCTTCATTTGGAGCCTGGGAAGCTATCAAAATTTTCCCTACAAGATTAGGCATCGTTCTTTAAAAAATGCCAGTGCATTTTTGATTGCTAACATCTGGCTCCAAATGGGATGGATACCTCCCTGTGAGGTCTCCAAGAACCTAGCAGACCTCGTGCCTTTAGTTTTGGGCCATGGAGTCATTCAGCCTTTTCGGTGGTTAATGAGCACACATAGGCTCGCCTAAACCACCGAAAATAGAAACTTACCCAAAAATCAAAACTCGATGAATCTCGATTACCTGCAAGAATACAAAGACCTCAGGGCTTGCTAGATGAAACTCCTCTCTCTGTTTACTTGTAATCTCTTCCTAATAGGTTTCAGCTTACAACTCTCCTTCCATAGAAGTGGCAATTTGAGCAAAGGCCTCTAATCCAAGTGGTCTAGCTACTGGGACTGCTTGTTCCTTCAACTGCAATCTGAGAAGTCTAAGTTTTTTATAAAAAGATGCATTCTCTTTCATTAGTAGCTTGTTTCTTTCAATTTTCTTCTCATGTCTCTGCTTGACTTCTTGGCTCTTGTCATAAAGGTAGTCTGCAAAGTCAGGGCCTGGTTGATTCGTTGTTGTATGGGTGGAAGAACATTGCCATCATAAGGTGTACACTGTGCCATAGGAGTGACATGCTCATGCTCCCTACCATGCCCATTTCTAGAGATATGATTTGTTTTTCATTTGAGTTTGGGTTGGTAACAGATATTGAAACCTGTGTGCTCCATGAATTAGTTGCATGATTATTGTAGTTCTCAAAATTGCTTAATGTTTGCACTGTAGAAAAATCTTGGACAACAAATGATATAAATGATGTTGTGAACCTCCATGCATCCCTTAAGTGTTTCTCTTGCTGAGGCCATAGTCTGTATACAATGGACCAGGATTAGAATCTATTCTCTTTTAATTTTTTAGCATAAGGGTCTTCAAATTGCTGTAATATGACAGAGCTGCAATCCACCCCTCATTAAAATCCTGATTCACTAATGTCAATTCTTCAAGCATAAAACAACACTGCCCAATTATAGAAATACCATTACAGCCACTTAGCTGAAACTTCACCAAGAATTTAGAGTTATGAGACAATTTGGTGAGGCCAATATCACTGAAACTAAAATAATAAAATTCATCAATAAACCTAACTAAGTGAAGGATCTGCAAGTTCTGACAGGCAGAAATGGCACTGAGAGACTCATCGGTACAGTGATGCAGCCTAGCTCTTGTAATCATTAGGAAACTATTAGCAATACGGGCTAAACCAATCTCAAAAATATTAGGGCAGCTGTCCTCATTTTCTTTTTCAGATTGCTTCAATCCTACTTTGGAAGCTCCTTTCCAGTTTTTTCGCTAACTCCGTTCATATGGGCATTTTTTCAATTCTTCAAAAGAATATATGTACCACTCAGAACTTGCAATCCGTGCATACATTAGTGCGAGTGCAATCCTGATGCTCTGAAAGTGGTAAGGATGGGGTTTCTTCTCCATTTTTAGAACATAGGAATATGATTTCCCAATCCTGGTCAATGCAATGGCCTCATTTTCCAAATGCTTGACTTCAGTAATACGAAGGAAAACCTTGAAAAAGACAATAGCTTCCCAGATCATGTCCATATTTCCTGCATCACACTAAGCAACCAATCGTGCAAGCAGTGAACATCTCAAATTCCTACTTGCTGCAAAACCAGCGTGTATGTGGGCTTCAATGATAAAAGTGAATGCTTCCTTGTTTAATAAAGTTTGTGGTTCCTCAAATAGGGATACAAATTGTAGCATTGATGTCATTTCTGGAGATGAATCATCAACAGATTGAGTTGTTTTTTTAATCATAGGACATGACTGTATATGAATTAGAGTTAACTTCCATCATTAGAAATAACAAAAGACTCGGCCACCTGTTAATGAAAGCTGGTCAATTTTTTACAGTATGTGAATACTCCTGCCTTTTTGAAAAACTCTACTACATCTGGATGGGCTTCCAAATACCAAACTCCATCAATTTCCCTCCTTAATGCTGGTCCAGATTTCAACATAATGAAAAGTGCTGATGTGTCCCTCAAATCCAGGAGATATAAGTGCAATTTGATGGACAAACTTTTCTTACTTCATGAAACAAAGAGTATATGTCAAGGCTCAAAGGGTATGACTCAACAAAGAACTGTGACTCATCAAACAGAGTTAGATATTTAGACCACAAACCGAATCAATGAGTTTGTTGAGATAATGGATTCTAATTCGATGGAATAAACTACGACTCATCAAATAGAGTGATTTTAGGAAAATAAACTGAGTCAGGGTTTTCAACCTATGAGTTAACTCAACGACCAAATATGAAACTAGGAGTACAATTGAGGCTGAAAATAGAAAAGTTTTGGTATATGACTTAGCTCGAGTAATCAGTGTATAATCAAAGATAAATCAATGGTTAATAGAAAGACTTCGAGTTCTGGTATGAATGAAATCTTGAATACACAGTGATTATAGGTAAACTCCAGACAGTTTGGGAAGAAATTAAGCATGATCTTGACTTATCAATGAACCTGTGACTCAATTAATGAAACTGTGACTCAATCAAACAGTAACGGGTTTTGAGCTGAGAGTAATTCAAGTATTAACTACATAGAGCCAAGATTGAAGCTAGTTGTTAACTGAAACACACACTTGAATGATGAATTTGCTTGTCAAACTGGACTTTTGACCATTCTCCAGCCACCTTGAATGGATCTGGAGCTCTGCTAATGCGCCTCATAGATTTCTGTGTATGCATTTACGAAATTTGCCAACTAAAACCTGATCTTGCGGGGAAATTTTGAATGCCAAGACCAAAATTGATGGTTTTTCCAAGTTTGTATCCAAATAGCAGACCATCTAATGCACCCAAATAAATTTTGAAACGAATTTTTGGACCTGTTCTTATCTCCTATATACCTGTAACTTGCATACATCCTTCTCCACTTATTCAACAATAACTGAAAGCGATCTACGTGCTCATAAGAAGAGCTTATTCTTTTATCTAATCCTACACTAACTAATAGGAGTAGAATGATCAAGTAACATCAAATTTCCAATGCAGCCAAGAAAGTAATTGAATTCCATCTTTAAGAAAAGTCATAGACATCCAGACTGTAGCATGTAAAACATTATCTTTAAAATCATACTTACAATCCAAACATTTGATCTTGAAGATGACAACAATTGAAATTTTCCCACTGCAAGACATCTGCATATAGGTGGCAATTGGATCTTGAAATTCATACAAAGTTGGTTGCTCAACATCTGACAGAAAAACATGCATCATAACCTGTTGATCTAATTCTTTCTGCTCTCCATCACCCTTTCTGGTCTCAATGATGAATACAGATTGCTCGAGATCTGACGGAGGAACATATAGGATGGACTACTGATCTGAATCTTTGAGCTCCTCGCTTTCTTCTTCATATTTGCTGCAATTTTCGTGTGTCTGCAGATCTGAAAGTTGAACGCTGCCCTCATCATCTTCTGTGGATCTGAAACTGTTACTTGTTGATCTGTCAATCTGCTCACCACTTTTCAAGTTTTCAAAATGGATAATCAGATCTTCCTGGTAGCCTAAGACAATAGATGCATTTGGTACAATGTCAAAACCATCTAGACTATGGCTAACATTGTGAAGCTCATCAATGTCTCGGTCACAATGAGAAATATCCCCTATAACATCATACTCTTCATGAACATCTAAATCCTTAGTCAATAAATGAAATTCATGACAACACTGAGGATATAGAAGATCAGCTGGAAAATGATCTTTACAAAACACATGAAAAGCAGCATGAAAATCAGCCAAAGAGATGACACTTGCACTTGGAAGAGACTGACACTAGTCAAGAGCAATCCCCTCTAATGAAAATTTGAACAGCTTAATTTGAACATCCTCATGTACAATTTCAAGCCGGTTAATGAAGTCATGGAAATCCAACAAATGTTCAGCTGATACTTCCCACTCTTCACCATGAAATATGGGAATACTACATTCCCATTCATCTCTAGTAGGTACTTGATGAGGATAACCAGAAATATTTGAAAAATCATAGAATGCATACCTCTTGGCTAAGATCCTGTTCATGTCATACCAGTGGAGTCACCAACAGATTTCTAAACAATGGAGTCGCCACTGAATTCATCCTTCATGGAGTCGCCAGATAGATGATTACAACCAAATGATGTTCAGGATTTATCTATCATCAAAGCTGAATCTATGTTGTCTCCCAGGGAAGCTAAGCTTCAATCTTCTCTCCCCGGCAACGACGCCATTTTGTTATCACTCCAAGAAACTTCTTAGGGTTGTAGGCTAAGGATGCTTGGTAACTTAAAAATAATGTGTAGATATGCTTGGGACAATGGGGTCTTTAATTATCAATGTAATAAACAACTCATCACACATCTAAAGAAGTAGTGCTTTCAAGAAACAATAATCAGATCAAGTAATTGAAAGGAGGGGATGAAGCACACTGTTCTTGATTGCCAAATACAACTAAATGTAGGGCTTAATACAAGACAGAGAGAAATCCTTTAATTTCAAGTCTATGAGCTCAATAAAGAGATAGCAGTCTTCATGAACTAAAATAAACTGAAACAAAGTACAGAAAGAGGAAGATGGATAATTCTAATATTGAAAACGAAAGGAAACTGAACTTTATTTCTGCAAATAAGAGTCTATACAGTGACAAAAATATATCTCCCAGTTTGAACCCCTTAGTCCTCCAAATGTCTTTGGCTTTATAGCCTTACAAGATGAAATCTAGATCCTTGAAAGATGGATCAGATTTACTAAAAATAGTCAAATCAAAACAGATATAACAAGTGTAGGATGAGATCCTATAAAAATGGATCTAGAATGTAAAATCAAAACAAAATAGGAAAGGTCCTATTTAATGATTTCTAAAAATAGTAGATTGCTGATGAAGTACAGTTTTAGCCTCCCAAGGCTGTTTGATTTGGTCCTCCAAAGATAAAATTTGAATTGGGTGATGTGTCATTTGATCCCTACCATTTTTCCCTTGAAAATGACCAAATCTAGTCAAAAAATTCTCTTTTGACTTTCATCTCTAAGAATGGCCTTCAGATTTTGATTTGATAATTCATAACCAGCTTATTGAAGAAGATTTCAAACCATTCAAACCCAAAAAATCCTGATCTGGGCGAAAATTTGGCTATTCTGGCCGTGACAGGCTTTCACCAGCTAATTTACCCGAAAATCTGCTTCCTAGCTGGTGAAAGGCGGAGCTTTCACCAGCTAACTAGTTATAATTCTGCCTTCTGCGCCGGTGAAAGCGCAGATTTTTCAAAATCAAATTTCTCAGTCATGGAGAGTCTGTTTTGCATGCTTAAATAGTCGATCGACATATACAAATCCTAATATTTCCAATGGTGCTTTCAAATCTTCATTTGGAGCCCATGAAGCTATCAAAATTTTCCCTACAAGATTAGGCATCGTTCTTTCAAAAATGCCAGTGCATTTTTGATCTCTAACAATATGATCAAAATTTAAGTGTCCAAGTCTCTTATGCCATAACCAACTTTCATCATACTTTCTTAAGTGGCATTCTTCTTTTTCTTCTTTTAACACATAGACATTATTTTCCGTTCTTATCCCTTTTGCAACTAGCTGTCCTAAATTCACAGATTTTATTCTACAATATTTAGAAGTAAAAACGACTTCACATCCTCGGTCATATACTTGACTAACACTAAGCAGATTATGTTTCAGACCTTCTACAAACAACACATCTTGAGCTTTCGCTTTGCCATTACTCAAACTTACCATTCCTTTACCTTTTATTTTTCCTGGTGCATCATTTCCAAAAGTTGCATGCCCTGATTTGATTTCACTTAGAGTTAGAAACTTACTTTTGTATCCAGTCATATGTTTGGAACATCCACTGTCAATATATTAGGGATTCTTTTGTCTTTGGGATGATAACACTAGTCTACACTTGTCATCTTCTTTCTTCTCCCAAATCTTGAAATTTTTAGCAGTGGGATTCGAATCTGGCTTACAATTACTTAAGCGACAATCTGCAGCTTTATGTCCATAGTTATGATAGATGTAACATTCTGGTTCATTGAATAACAGATCATAATGATTTTTATGCTCATAACTGTTGTTATGTTTCACCTGCGTCCTTCCCCCATCCATCACATGATTTATAGTCTGTGATCATTTGTTTCTTGGCTATCTCAATCTTTGTTGTGGTAGATAATTATTCCTTGAGTATCTTGATTTCACATATCTAGATCTTAAAGAACAGTTTACATCTTTGTGACCAAAGTTAGAATAGAAAAAAAAATAACCATAGAAAAAACCTTTGTACCTGAAAAAAGGTTGTAGTTGATTTCTTCCATGCTGATGATTTCTTTAATTAGAAGATGTGTTTGTGTTATTTCTTTGATCTACAGATTCTGTTCTGGTACTTTTTCTTTCATTCCTTCTTGGTGTCTGATTTTCTTTCTTTGTTTCTACAGAGTGGTTGTTGCAAACGATTGTAGATTTGAAAAAATTGATGGGTTATGTATTACTTGGATAATCACTACTTGATCCTTCTTCATATCCCAAGCCAGCTTTCAACTTTGGGTTCCTTTGCTAATTTAGAATGGAAGTTAATTCTTCTGAGGCTTTAATACTTGACAAATTTTGGTGATACAATGCCTTAAACTTCTCCATTTCTTTTCTGTTTTTTACTATCTCTTCTTCTAAGGCTTCACACCTTGCTTTCTTCTATGACAACTTTTGTTTCAGTATGTCTTCTATTTTCTTTGCCTCCTCTAACTCCAGTTTTAGTAGAGCAAAGTTTTCATCAGGTTTTTCACCATTCATTTTAAACTGCATCAACAACTGTTTTTGTTTTCTCTTCTTACATATGAGTCTGTCAATTTCTTCTAAAGCACTGATTAATTCACCTTCCATATCCACCACAAATTCTTCATCATCCATTTCACCTCCTGTGTGTTCATCATTAAGATCTCCCATAGCCATAAGCATAAAATCATTCACTTTGTCTTCACATGATGAATCACTATCTATGTCTTCTGAGGAATTGTCATTGTTTGCACACAAACTTTTCTTTTTACTATATTTCTTAAATTTGTACTTCTTTTCATCATTAGAGTTCTGGTCCTTTTTCTGGTGGGGACACTTAGATGCAAAATGACCTATCTTACCACAGTTAAAACATTTTAAGGGAAGCCTGCCTTGATATTTTCCTGATCCTTTCTTTAACCTTCTCACAAATTTTGCCTCAATTTCATCTAAATCTGAATCAATATTCTTGTTTGCTTTAAAATATGATTCTCTAGTAATGGATTTATCTTTGCTGATTCTCATTTCATATGCAGTTAGAGTTCCTAGGAGCTGATCAATGGGCAGAGTTTTAAGATCATTTAGTTCTTCTATTGCAGAGACTTTTGGATTAAATTTATCAAGCAGAGATCTTAAAATATTTTGAACTAAAATTGATTCTTCAATCTTCTCACCAAAACACTTCATGGAATTCACAAGTTCTTCAACTCTTAAAAAATACTTGCTAACTATTTCATCTTCATTCATCTTTAGTTGTTCAAACTTCAACCTATATGTTTGAAGTTTGGCATCTTTTACTTTCTCATTTCCTTCATAATTGTTAATGAGTTTATCCCACATAGCTTTAGCAATTTCAAGATGCATCACCTTTACAAACTCAGCTTCAACAAGTCCATTCAAGATAAAATTCATTCCCTTATCATTAAATATAAACTCTAACTTATCATCCTTGGAAGCTAGCACAACAGGCTTTGTATATCCAGTCTCTACTACATCCCAAACATCAACACCTAAGGCCATTAAATATGTTCTCATTCTAACCTTCCAGAAGGCAAAATTTGTTCCATCAAACAGAGGAGGCTTAGTAGCTAAAGTCCCTTCATGACTTGTCATGTTTAAGCTTATAGATCTACCTTTGAATAAAAGGAACCCTCTCTGATACCAATTGTTGAAATAACTAAGACAACTGAGAGGGGGGGGGGTTGAATCAATTGTTACTGTGCTTAAACAATTTTAAGTCTATTAAACCATTTTTAATCTTTCACCAAGTGACCATCAATATTATACATCATATGGACAACATAAATAATGAGCATCAGTCACACGTAAGATATACACAGAGATAGATTTTCATGAGGAAACCCATAAAGGGAGAAAACCTCTTCTTCTTCGAAATGACAGGCAGTCTTTTAAGTTCTATACATCATCTATGTTTGAGCACCAACTCAAAGTGAGGCTACAACCTCTGTTTTACAAGCTCCAACTTGTTGAGAGCACCAACTCTCTGGTTTCTCTAGCACCCACTAGAAGGAAGCACCAACTCCCTATGTGTTCCAACACCGAATGGATGGAAGAACCTACTTCCACTTATACAAGCACCAACTTGCATACATAAAACTCTGTGTTTTCTCGAGCACCATCCTGCCACCTTTTTTTTCTAGCCACAACTATATGGAAGATACAACTTCCAATATTCAAGCACCAACTTGAATATCAGAGGACCACAGTCCTTTCTAGCACCACCCTACCTCCCTGATCATAAATAAATGACTAAATAACCAACAATACATATATTTCACTTCTTACCATTTCTTCACTGTTCTGCAATTCTTCTCTGCTACACTATTCTTTTGCTCTGTTCATACTTGGCTTGACTTGTTGTCTCTTTCTATTTGTTCATCTTTTGTTCCTCATCTCTGAGCTTTCTTCACACTGCACATACTGTAATTTTTCTTTTCTACAGTTCAACTCATTTTACAGTTAGAATTGCCAACCATGTCCAGTCACTTCATGTGTATTTTATACACTCAAACCTCTGCCATTACAACTCGAATCTACCTTGGCAAAAATGTCTCAAAAACTGACTTTCCAACCATCCATGAATCATGATTCAGTTCAACTAACTAAATCATAACTGATCAGTTCATCTTGAAGAGAAATAGTAACCCTTCGATCATATTCCTGATTAACCTACACCGTTGAATTACAAATGATGGGTCTCATGCTTACTCCATATGCCCACTAGTTGTGACCATGGGCCTAATCAAAATGCCTTTCGCATTTCGAAAATCTTGTAGTGAAGAGTCTCGACTCTTCATGTTGCAATCACTGAAAAGGAGCTTAGCTCCGCTATCTCCTTCCCCTCATGTGATCACCGACGGTGGCCACAACCTACACCAAAAGGCATTTCACATTTCGCATTTTGGCAATTTTGAGGTGAAGAGTCTCGACTCTTCATGTTGCGATCACCGAAAAGGAGCTTAGCTTGGTGCTAGCTCCTCCCTCTCACATGAACACTAGCGGTGACCACAACCTATACCAAAGGCGTTTCACATTTCGCATTTTAGAAATCCTGTGGTGAAGAGTCTCGACCCTTCATGTTGCGATCACCGAAAAGGAGCTTAGAAAATGCTAGCTCCTTACTCTAGGCTTCGACAATGTGACCTTGTCTATGACCATGGGCCAGACCTTATCACAATTTTTCATATCACGAGTTGTAAGTTTAGAGCACTTCCTTCCTTTGACTTTCAGTCAGTGAAATGACAATTGCTCTCCATGTTTCCTCTGCATCCAACGGTTCACATCATACGCTTAGAAAATGCTTGCTCCTTCCTCTAGCCTTCGACGATGTGACCTTGTTTATGACCATGGGCCAGACCTTATCGCGATTTTGCATATCGTGAGTTGGAAGGTTAGAGCACTTCCTTCCTTTGACTTTCAGTCAGTGAAATGCCAATCTCTCGCCATGTGTCCTCTGCATCCAATGGTCCACATCATACCTCGATCCAATGGTCCAAATCAATCCTCAATCCGACGGCCTGGATCATTTCGAGATATTGCATATCGTGAGTTCCCACATTGTGCTCCGTTGACTCCTCCAATGTGCATGTCAGTGAAATTCCAATCGCTCACCATGTGTCCATGAAGATGGATGGTCCTCCTTCTTTCGGGATTTTGTAGGCCCACTTCATCTTGCACATAAAGGTCATGCTCCTTCTTATGGATCCAATGAAGGTCGGTCTTCAAGCCCATATATGATGCCTGAGATCTGTTCTCTTCTACTGCATTCTCCTCCTATCTGAATCCATATCTAAAGGTCATCGGGAATTCTAAGTGTGATCAAACGATCACTGTTTATCTTCACTGATGATCTTGCCATTGCTTTCATCACTGCGCTGCTGATCGTGTTGATCTTTGCACTGATCCTGCCATCAATGACAAACACGCATACCACGCATACTTTGTCTTCTATCTGTAAATATGCCAACATGTTATTCATCATTACCCTATATATGCAACTTGGATATGAGTTCTCAGACAAGATTGGTTAATGGGGTAAATCTCTCGGGTGATCTCAACATTTACTGGGAAAGTTGGTTAAGGACATGGCCGATTCCATGCCTTATTGTTTAACGGGTAAGAATCTTGGTGTGAATACCAATGGCATCTTCACGTATCACAGCTTTATGGTTTAACCAAATTCAGATGGGGTATTGTAGTAGTAATAAAGGTTGTGACTGGACTAGGTTCATGTGGCACATGGACTCATATTGAATTAGGATTTGCTCTCCTTCCGACCACAAAGGGGTCCCCGTCATATTTAATGATTGTCATTAATAGGTTCTTGACGCTTCTGATCCTACGCTGCTAAGTAAGCAGTTATGCATCAAAACAACACTTAAACAAAAATAATAAAAATAAAAAATGAACTACATGTCACGGTGAAACAATGCACTCTTTGACTTTATTAACTTAATTCACAACAATTTTCAATAAAATTCAAATCTATATACTATACATGCTCCTTCGTACTAGAGAAACATTCCTTTAGCTCAATACTGAGATATATAGGGTTTTAGGCAAGCGCCTTTCACCCATCCTGGCTGCAACATACCATCCAGTTGCACAAGTCTGACTGCTCCATATGGTTATATCTCCGCAACTGTAAATGGTCCCAACCAATGCATGTGAAACTTTCCTGGATGTTTCTGGTACTGACTGTCATAAAGTAGTAACTTATCTCCTTGCACAAATACCTTGGTATTAATGTGTTTTTTGTGCCAAGTTGTATGCCTTGATTTCTCAACTGACTGATGAAAGTCTGCTAAAAATATGGTCTCTTCAAGTTCTTGTAAGTCAATGAACCTCTACGCATGAACAGATTCATCCTCTCACATGTGCGTAATCTGTGCAATATACAAACTTGGAGTAATGAATTCTATAGGTACCACAACCTCTTTCCCATAAGCTAGCTGAAATGGAGTGTACTTGTGGAGTTTCTTTGTGGTTGTTCTGTAAGCCCATAACACTGTTGGAACTCTGTCATCCCAATCTTCTATGTTCATGCAACAGACCTTCGTTAATCCTCTCTCCAAAATATTGTTAAACACTTCCACTATTCCATTGGCTTGGGGGTGGTAGGGACTACTTTTATGATGTTGGATCAAGAAATCTGTTGTAAGCTTTGTTATTGTACTACTTGTTGTGTCTGTTTTGTCACTTGGGTGAGAAAAAAAATGACACTTGCATGCCTAGTTGGGCTTGCTAGATAACTGCGACATGTAGTTCATTTTTTATTTTTATTTTTTTTGTTTAAGTGTTGTTTTGATGCATAACTACTTACTTAGCAGCGTAGGATCAGAAGCGTCAAGAACCTATTAATAAAAATGAACTAACAACAATTATCTAGCAAATAACAAAATAGAATGCATAATAAACAAATAACAAATAAAAAAACTAAAACAAATAACAAATAAAAAAACTAAAACAAATAAGAAAATTAAAAATAGAATGCATAATAAACTTAGAACCCCAATGACCAAGATAATGCCACCAATGGATAACTATATTAGTTGGAAAAACATTGTAGATAAAAATGAGGACTTATGGGTCCCCTCTTCCTCCTTGGGAGGGATCTTGAGTTCCCTAATGGAGAGCTCTTCTTACAATGGAAGAAAAATAGAAAATGATGAAGAAAACCAATGCCTATTCCCTCAAGAGGTGAGTGGAATAGCCTATTGAAATGATGCTTGAATACTCCAAGGAGAAAAGAGGATTCTCAAGGGAGTATTGAGGCATCATAACAATACTATGAATATATTGGTTTCTTAGTGCACCCATGGCTTTCATTTATAGCATTTCTTCAAGGAAAAATATAATTGGTTCTTGGTGTGAACAAGGGGCCTTTTAGGGCACCCTTTGGTCCTTGACCATCCCCCCACTTGGATTTCTCTCAGATATGGAGGTAAAATCAGGTTGGGAGCTAGTCCATAAGTGGTTGGGGGGTTGACAAGAACCATAAATGCGTCGTTCACCGGAGTGCATGGATTTTCTCGTACACAATCATGCATTTGGTGCATTGTGCACTCTAAGGTCTTTGTTGTCCCGCGCACTGTGTGTGTGATTCCTTTAGTGAATTTGCGCATGTAACTTTTTTCCCAATTGTATAGTTTTTTCCTTTTAAAATGCATTTTAGTGCTGCAGGTGAACTAATTGTTGTTGGCATTGCTATATTTCTGTAACCATTTTCATGCAATGTTGTGGATGAAATTTTAGTGATAACACTACTTTTGAAATGAGCTCCTTGATCACTGGTTAGACTCCTAGGACATCCAAACCGAGTGATAATATTTTCAAAAATAAACCTAGTAGCAATATCAGTCAAACAATCCTGGACATTTGTTGCCTCATCCCAACGTGTAAGGTAATCAGTTTTGGTAATAATATACCTATCCTTTGAATGCTTAGTTGTGGGGTTGATCGACCCAATGAAGTCAACCACCCACTTCTCAAATTCTTGTAAAGCTCGAACCGGTTGAAGAGGAAATTCATCTCATTGTGATGGCTTACCCACTCTTTGAAAAACATCACATGATCTAGCATATGCCTTTTCATCCTTGAAGAGCATGGCCCACCATAGTCCATCTTGGAGGATTTTCTGCACAGTGGACTTTCCTCCAACATGACCTCCCACAACTCCATTGTGGCACTCCCAAAGTATGTCTTGTCTTTCATGATCTAAGACACATATCTTGAGGATACTATCTAGTCCCAACTTATACAATTACTCTACAATCAATTGATAGTCTGTTGCTCTAACCACCATATGACATTTCTGAGTTGCAGAGTACGTTTTTGGGTAGGCCCCTGTACTTAAAAATACTGCTATGTCTTTCAAGTATTTTAGTATGGCCTTAACCCAAAATAGGTATGCATCTGAGAGATGATCATCTACTGCTCCAACACTTTCTCCTAACTCTAATATATATAGGTTATTAGGCCTGACGTTGCATCTTCTAGGCTTAGTGATCACTTCAAAAGAAAATTCCTGAAATAGTAGCAACCACCGACAGATTCTTCCTTCCAACACAGGTTTGTTAACTAGATACTTTGATGTAGAATGATCAGTAAAGAACTTAAAATGAGAGCCTAATAGATAATTTCTAAACTTCTGCAAATCGTATATCATGGCTAAATCCTCCCTTTCTGTGGTTATATAGTTGCGCTCATCTTGCAACAACTTCCTGCTAGCAAAATAGATAGGATGATCCATGACTCCATCTCCTGGTTGTGATAAGATGGCTCACAACGAAATACCTGATGCATCTAAATGCACATGAAATTCTTTTTCCTAGTTTGTAAATATCAGAATAGGTGTTGTGTTGAGCTTCTCCTTTAGGATCTCAAACACTTTATCACATTCTGGGGTCCATTGGAACACTTCGACCTTCTTTAGTAGATTTTCCAGAGGTGCAATGATATTTGCATATCTTGTAATAAACTTTTGATAGTACCTTGTGTGCCCCGATGTGGAGTGCAACTTCTTAGCACTCGTAGGTGGCGGCATGTTCACAATAACCACAACTTTGGCTGGGTCTACCGGTACTCTTTCTCATCATACTATGTGGCATAACAAATTTCCATGTGGTACACAGAAGATACACTTTATTAGGTTCAACGATATCGGTAATTCCCTACATCTATCAAACATCAGATGTAGTAGTGCTACATGTTCCTTGAGCAGATTCTATACAGTCCAATCATCCATATAAACATATATAAACTTGTGAATAAATTATCGGAAATCTGCTATTACAATCTGGGAAAAACCTGTAGGGGCGTTCTTTAAGAGAAATGGCATCACATTATATGAAAATGACCCCCATTATGTTATGAATGTGGTCTTGTTTTTGTCTTCTTCAACAATCCTTACTTGGTGATACCCTGAAAATCCATCTGTGAATGAGTAAGATTATTTCCCCGCAACTTGTTCTAGCACCTCATTCGTAAAAGGTGTTGGGAAGGGGTCATGAACATAAGCAGAGTTAAGTCTTCTATAGTCCACACAGACCCTAATTTCCTCTGTGCATTTCTTGCTCTGGATGAATATTGAGCTAACCCACTCTACATCTTCCACTGCAAAAACAATTTCAACTTCCATCAGCTTGTTTATTTCCCTCCTAACCTTCTCTTTCACTCTGGGGTTAAGGCGATATGGTATATGTATTACAGGATTTGATCTTAGTTTTAGTTCAATTTTCATCTTTCCCATAGCTCCTTTAATCCCTTTTAGCTCTGAAAATGTCTTTGGGAATAAGTCATCATACTCTCACAACATGCTATGTATTTCTTGACTAGTCTGCTCATCACAATAGTCTCCCACCATAGCTATCGTAGGTTGCTCTCTTCTCCCTATATTGACTTTGCGCAACTTCAATGGGTCATTATAAGAACCATTAGTCTGGTCGGGTATGATGTTTGGGATTTCTCTGCTCCCTTCTATCTCCTTAATGGCTAAGTTTCTCAATTTTTCTAAATCACACAGGCTTTCCAAGTCCTTCTCAATCTTATAGCATTTTATAGGTATCTTGTCCAAGTTTAGGTGAATATTAGACTGAAGTTCTTGGCTATTCCTTGTGCATACCACTAGGTCTGATTTCTATTTACTAGTGTATGTAAAAAGGAATTCTTTAATTCTTTGCAGGACTACTTTAAGCTTAGGGTACTTACTTGTAAATGAGAAGTCCTTACAAAAGTGATCTGCCAACATTTTCCATTCGTTGTTCTGTCTTCTATTTTCTTCATGAATGAACCAAGATTTTAGAATTGGACCTAGTGAATGGGGAAATACTTGAACCCAGAAGCAAGATGGTATTTCCACAACTTGCCACTGTGTCATGCATTTTTCAATACGTTCTTTAGGATCATACTGTACATTGAATAGTTGCGCAACTTGGAAATCTGTCTACATCTATGGTTCTAGTTGCTCCTTATATTGAAATCTATATTTGATAGCTTGCTTCACATCATCCCAATTTTTAACTAAGGCTTTGTTATTGGCCCACCATTTCGCAGGGGTCTCCTAGACGGATAAATCCAACATTGAGATCCTTTGATCCTCCGCTAACTTTTCCTCCATGCTGACCAGAAAACTATCAAGTCCTGAGGTACCATAATATATTGGGTGTTCTCTGAACTCAGTTCCAACCCATCTAATTTCCTTGACTATTGCACACCTTCTTGAAAATATTTCATATGAACCTTTCTGCCAACTGTGAAATGCCAGTTCTGAATCTTTGTCCACTGATTGTATGCTCCTCCAACTTACTGATCCATCAAAAATAGGATTTATGTAGTCTTCTCTTGTTCTTGTTGTTATAGTTTACAACTGATCCAAGCCTTCTCCCTCCATGTTTTTGTATGTTGGCTCCATGTATCGAGGGCCTACATACGGATCCAAGGGTTGAAATACTTTTATTCCATTTGCCTAAAATTTCATAGTGTCTTTCTTTAGGCCAATAATTGCATAGTTTTTATATGCCCAATCAATACCAAGTAGTACAATATAAGGGTATTTATCCCCCATGATTTTGATCACTTCAAAATCAGCAATAGTCTTTACTCCCACAACATCTATTTCCACATTCTACAGTCTTCCTATTGGGAAAATGCAATATTGATTGGCCATTCTCAGCTGGATTGGGGAATATGTCAACTGGGATTTTCCTAAGGCTTCCCAAGTTTTTAGGTAGTATATTAACATTAGATCATAGATATAACATAAAATCCTTAATATCAAACTCATCTAGCTGGGCTACTAATCTAAACTCTTTTCCAGTTCGTACTTTCCTTCTCTGCACTCCTTGAGTATTCTTCTCAGGAAGATTAGTCCTTATTCATGTTTATGGAGATTCTTCATTCCCTAGAACTAGGTACAGTTCATTGTGCAACTTCTTTGTCGACTAGTCAATCCCAAGAATATCATAAAATAACTTAAACCAAAGGTCGACTACATTCTTTGGTTGCTTGAGCTGTCTCATCAGGACTACAGGGTTTCTAGGTGCAGAGGGTGAAGCAGGGACTTGCACAATCCTAGGGTAAATGATAGGTTGATGGGGTTTCTATTGCATCTCAGGGACAGGGATATTCTGAAATACTTCTATGGAATTTTTAAAGAATATATTTTGTTTCAGAGGATCATACATGTCCTCCTTAGGCGTTGCTTTCTAGATCTGAGGCAAATTGTCAGCATCTGCGCCAGTCTTTTCCACTCCTCAAGTAATGATATTAAGGTTGGGAAATTTGCATTTAATAAATCTCTTTATATCTAAAATGATGAGGTTATTTCCTTGTTGACATACCCAATCCTCCAATTTTGCAATTATTTCTGGGAAGTCCTCAGTTGTGTGCCCATTGGTTCTGTAGTGAGAACACCATGGTCACCTCGGATGAGGAAAATATCTATCCATGTGGCCTTGATTGTAATAGTTGTAGCATCTACTTGGTCCTCTTCCCTCAGTTCTTCCTCCTCTGAAGTCTCCTCTGGCTCCACCTCCTAGACCTATTCTCGGTCCCTGAGGGGTTTCATTCACCTTGAATGATGTTCGATCCATTATTTCTGCAAGTGCATCCAACTCTTTACACTAATTGGTAGTATGTGTGGTAGATGTGCAAAAATTGTAGTGCACATTATTCGGTATTGTTGAATACTTATGAATAATGGGGCATTGTCTTGTCTCATGCCCATGGATTCGACAAATCTTGCAATACTCAACTGATGGTACTACTTGAATACCTAGAAAAGAATGACATGGGGTGGGGTTATGGAATGGTAAATTCATAGATACTTGCACAACTCCTCCCGTGGGTCCTGATGAAGGTCCCATCAGATTATGAGGATGTCCCATTCCCCTCATTTGTGGACATTCGTTCACCATATTTCCTTCTGTGTAACATCCGGTACACCAGACCTGCGGTCATCTTGGTCTAGGTATTGTCAATTCTTGAAGATTCTCTATAAGCGTTGATATTTTCCCTTGTAATTGTGCCAAATTTGCATCCACTAGGGGTTTGGTCACTCTTAGGCTCCCTGGATATGTTTCCATGCTTCAATATTCATTTATTATTCCAAGGAATTTGTCAAAGTGGCTATCCATTGTTGCATTAACGAAATCTATGTCAGATGTAGCAATCCATGAATATACCATTCTCTTTGATGTTCCTCATGGATTGGGTGTGGTAACCTCACTATAGCGTATTTGAACTTCTGGCTATATTCCCAAGCTGATTCACCTTCCCTTTGTTGAATCTCGTGCAACTTAGACAGAGCTTGTTGTTCTGACTGAGGTAGCTTAAAATCCACTATGAACTTTGTTCATACTTGGTCAAGTGTGAATGCTTGACCTTGCATTCCTGGCACTCCTGGCTCAATAACCTTCATGTACCATTTGAGAGAACGACCTCTCAAGGTAGTCTGGAACTCCACCAATTTATTCGCATCTAGAGTCTCTCTAGACCTCCAGATTGCTTTGCATAAGAAACAATGTTGCTCAAGAAACAATGCTTCTCAACATCTTCATCTCCCTTACACTAGAATTATGTGTATCGAGCAATCAAACATCTCGCGTTACCATCCACTGATTCTCCTATCAAAATAAAACTTAATGGTCTTAGTTGCAACCTACCAGGGGATCCCAATATCCTCCTAGTACTCGCGCTTCCTGGTTGTTGACTAACTGGTGGTACTGGAACAAAAATAGCATAAGAAGGTAGTATATAATTTACCACTTGTATAGAAGACACTTGGGGTATGGGTGATTCATGGATGGTGCCACTGGATTCAAGGTAGGTTTCTTTGATCTGGGGGGTCTCATTCTCATCCTCTAGGGTAGTCTCTTCAGTTGGATTCCCGATCTTTCTTGGTATCAGGAATAAATCTTCTCTTTCTTCTTCAAGATCTAGGTCGGATTCCTTCTCCCTTGATTCTACACCTTCTCCTTCCTGTCCACCCTCTTGGGAACTTCTTTCTCTCTATTCTTCTCTCTCACTTAATCTTTGACTGGCCAGTCTTTCCTGTCTTCTCATCTTTCACAACTCATCTATCTGTCTTTCCTCTACTTCTCCTAGTCTGACTTCTTTTTGCAACTTCTTGGATTGTTTTACTGCTTTCTTTATCTTACCGTGCTACCACTTCTCAACTATGGAGGATATTTTCAAGGCTCTCTCATCTCTTGAGCCCATTTCTTGCTACTCCCCCCCATTTCTCAGAGAACCCTCTCCCCTCTCTCAGGCCATGACTCCACCCCAAACTCACCCCACCCCAAGCGAGGGTGGTTACTTTTCCATCTCAGTCGGGGACATAGTCAACATCCCCTCTTCCATCAAGAAAACCTTGATCCACAGGGGGATTTCTCTCAACATTCTTCCCCTTGTGTCTTTCTTGAAATCTGCTTCTTCCAGTGAAAAAGATTGGTGATTCTCAACTGCAAACTCAATAATGTATCCTTCTAGTGTTGTCTTGACCTAGAAATCAATTTCTCGCGTTATTGGACTATCCAGATGATGAAGTGTTGTGATCTTTCCAGTATCCCAAGTGTAGGTCTTCTTGACTCGTTCTTGGAATTACGGAGCTTCTTGGAGCATATATATCCAGTGGAAAAGTTCTTATGAGAAGTTAACCCAGAATATCTCATATTGATCACTTGATCTTTCTGAGTAAAATAATACCTCCCATGTATCTTTGATGGATTTTCCTCTCAGCTCCACTTCTTTTCCTATGAAGGCGTCACAATTTCTCTCCCACCAGTGGTGAATATTAGATCTGATAATCCGTGGAAGAATTCTCCCTATAGGTTCCCTTTTAACATGGGTCCCAACAACAGAACCATTTTGTTGGTGCTTAATTGATTAGACCAAGGTCCTTCTCAGGTTACCAACATGTAGTCTAGAGAGCTGGCATTTTTATATCCGTTGAAGAGAAGAAGTCTCACTTGATCACAACCAAGACAAAAGGATAGGGAAGGGAAAGGAGAATACTTGGGTGGGTTCCCAGAACCTTCAATATTTACCATGATCTTGCACAAGATATACCAACTACAAAACAAATATGAACTCATGCATACTTGAACTAAAGATACTTAATTTGTGAAAAGCATTCATACATAGAGATATCATATGGATCCCATCAAGAATAAAGAATTATTGTAAAGATACAATGCATAAGAATAAACACAGTATGACACATTATATTTCAAAATTCTGGGTCCTTCTTAATCTATTATCTTCAAAACTTATCGAATACAATCTCAGAGATACAAATTGGTACTCAGTTACATAATTTTGACTCCGGACTCATGTCACAAAGCTCTATCTACCCAAAACTGTATACATATTACATTTACAGAACCTTTTCTCAACTAAACCCAACAACATCCAATTAACAACAACAAAACTCAACCTATCAACACTAGCCAACCCAACCCTTTTACAATAGTATTCATCTAATATATAGGTTGAGTGGGATCTTCTGGATTTGGGCTCGCATGCTTTATTGTTCTATTATAACTTCTTTTGGCTCACTGGTGTTGTGTTTTCCCTTTCCACAACTAATTTCTGTTTCTTTTACCTGCTCCACTGTCCAACATATTTTATATCTTGTGCAACTCGTGTTAAACCAAAAATGGGACTGTAGTCCTTCTTGTGCAGCTTCAAATACAAAAACAAAGGGCCCAACATAAGGAACTTGGGAAGTATAAACAAGAGATCAGGATACTCCCATTAACACCTATTGCACACATTGTATGTCTATCTTGTGAAAGGTTTTTGGCAGGATATTTATTGACAAATATGAGGTAATGCAAATATTAGGCAGTGAAGGAGAAGCAATGAAAAATTTTCATGACTACAGAGGAGAGTGAGGGTTTTGGTGAAAAACCTTGATTTAGTTGATCCCCATGGGTTAGACAACTAATGTCATGTGAGGCACCCCTGCAGGTTGCATAGGGATCATCATGTGAGGCCCTGCTAGATAGCAGGCATCATCCCATGAGGCAAAGCCAAATATGAAGGATGAGGTATGCATCAGGCTGTAGAAGATGAGGAGAGTCTACATGCATGTGTGACAGGTTTTAGGTACATCAAAGTCATATACATAAGTAAAAGGTATGATTATATGTTTGTTTGAGGTTGGATCTGGGTGATTGCTTGAGGTATGGTCATGTGAAGTTGATTATATACTCTTGAGGTACTATTGGTTGTATGGTACATGTTGTATGAGGCAAATCTACAGAGGAACATTGATGGTGCACTTGCTGTTTGTGCTTGGAACACATTCTTGTGTATTTTTTTGAGGCATATCTTGTGTCATAGGGTACATGTTTGAGGTAGTTTGGTAGAGATGTATTGTTGAAGGTATTAGTACAGGTTGAAGTTTCATAACAATGAAGGTTTGATACATGGTTGATGTGACAGTTCATTATATTTTGTTTATGGATGTTGGTACTTTTATGGCACATGATTAGAGAGATATATTTGTGATGATAAGTACATGGTTTGAGATATACACTTATGATAATGGGTATGAGAGCTATGTGACTAGATCTAATTGGTTGATGAGATTGTAGTGACAGGATTGACATAGTTTTTGGTAGTGACAGTTTGGTCTCCATTTATATTTTAGGGTGGTAGGATGGAGCAATGAAAGGGGGTTGTAACCTCCTTCTGGTTGGTTCTGGAAAACTAAGGGATTTGTAGCTTCCTTCAAGTTGGAGCTTGAGAAACTAGGGGGTTGTAGCTAGAAAACATAGAAGTTGGTGCTTCCTATGAATGTATTTATTTTGACATATAAGAGAAGAATTATGTGGTTTTCTCCCGCATTAGGTTTCCACATAAAATTTTGATGTATTGTGTACTTGCATGGTTGTTCATTGTTCATTGTTTATTTTAAATACTAATGATGTTTTGAATGTTATTGATGAACTTCTCATAAAGTTAAAAAAATACATATTGTGGTTAAAATTAATAAAAGTGCTCATATAGATTCACCCCCCCTCTCAGTATTCCAACAATTGGTACCAGAGAAGGTCCTTCAAGAAGCAGTCTAACCACTGGAAGGACATCATGGATTACTCTAATATTGGGGTGCCACAATTTGATGGACAAGACTATGCCTTCTGGAGAAGAAGGGTGAAAACTTATGTGCAGGCATAGGGATTTGATGTATGGAGAGCAGTAGTATATGGATACAAAGCACCAACCACTCCCCAAACAGATAAGGATGGAAATAAACTTGAAGAAAATTATTCAAGGGCTAGAAATGTTATTTTGAATGGTTTGGCTAAATCAATAAATGTCAAGGTTATGCATTGTGGATTTGCAAAATAAATTTGGGACAAACTTTAGAACATCTATGAACGAGACGCCAAAGTCAAGGGAGCTAAACTTGAAAATCTTAGAGTCAAGTTCGAGAAATTAAAGATGAAAGAAGATGAAAACATTGCAACTTACTTTCTACGAGTCTATGAAGTAGTGAATGGTATCAAAGTATTGGGATATGATATGAAAGAACAAGTTGTTTTTCAAAAGGTACTAAGATCTCTACCATTGAGATTTGATTCAAAGATTTCATCTCTAGAATAAATGGTGGATCTAGATATATTGACCATGGAAGAGTTACATGGGATACTCATGGCTTATGAGATGAGGATAGATCAATATAACCAGTCCCGAAGGAAGAAACATTCAATGAATCCAAGAAGACAAAGAACAAGAACAAGAAAAATCCAAATTCATATTGTAGTTGCGGCGATGGTTCAGAGGAAGATGAAGAAATGGCAAAATTCATCAGAAAGTTGAAAAGAGGAACCAAAAAATACAAAGGTATGCTTCCATTGAAATGTTTCAATTGTCGTGGTATTGGTTATTTTTCTTCTAAATTTCCTCATAAGAATAAGGAAAGTGATGAAGAAGAAGACCCTAAAAAGAAAAAGAAAAATCAAAAGGGTAGAAGAAACAAAAATAAATTCTTCAAGAAAATTCTCTACACCCAGAAAGATAGTTCATCATCAGATGAGGATGAAGATGGTGAAAGTGATAGAGAAAGAGTACTCTTCATGACATTAGAATATTCTGAAGAGGATTCTAAAGAAGAAGGATAAGTCGATCTCATAGAAGAATTAATAAGTGCACTAGAAGAGTTAGGGATTGAAATAAATAAAATCAAGTCACTCAAGGAAGAACTAAAAGAGAAAGAAGGATATCAGAAATCCTACTCCGAAGAAGTCGAGAAGATAATCATGAAGTTAAAAATCCAATTAGAATAAGACAAAATAATTAAAGAAACACTCAGAGGTCAGTTAGATGAAAAGGACAAGATGATCACAGGCTTGGAAGTAGAAATAGTCATTCTAAGAAAATATGTTTAGAAGAAGGACATGCAGCAGAATGGCACCAAAGTATCAATGGATGAGATAATTAGCAGTCAAAGGCCATACCATGAAAAATATGGACTAGGATATAATAAGATACAGAAAGGCTCAAGCTCTAAGACAACATAACAAAGAAGCTATGCAAAAATAGTTAGAGGTTCTCCTAAGAAGGAACAAGGCAAGATTAACCAAGAAGAATATTATAGAGACATTACACCAACAAGAAGATTCAAAATTTAGAATCAACAGTAGACAACAATAGAGAGACTCTGAGAAGAACAAGGATTCAAAAGAGTTGCACCATTCATAATATCTTCAACCCCCAGGTATCAAACTATTTTTCTTGGTTTATTTTATTCATGTAATAATTTGGGCACAAAGTTGCGAATTGTAGAGAAAATACCAGAAAAAAAAGAAACTATGAAGGCTACTGATCCAGATTCTATGAGAAGAATTAAATGAATATAGATTATTAAAAGATGCTTAACACTGAATAACAGAGATACAGTAAAACTGGTTTTCTATTCAATAAAGAAATAAGCTAAAACTATAAAATGCAGCAAAAAACAAGCTTCTTGGAATGGTGGCGGCTTATCTCTGAGAAGAGATGTGATGGTTGCGCTCATTCGCAAGAATATGGTCACAATGAGGCTTTGGAGGCATTTTTACAATAAACAAGAATGTCAAAAACCCTAGACATCCAAAAACCTAACACTAGGAGATGAAGCACCAAAAAGTCATGTGGGCCCCGTTTGGGTAAGTTAGTACATCAACTTCCCAGGGTCATAAATTTTGTATACGATCTCTGTTTTAGGTGCATGATAGCCCATTGGAAAGTTATATTGATTGTGGCAAGCCCTAAAAATGTTGTTTAGGGCCTCAAAATGACCCCGCAAGTCAGGGACTTGAAAACTAGGAAAAAAACTGCCAAACTGGAAAGCTGCCAAAATGAACCAGTTGGAATAGGTGGGAGGCCATTGATATCCATATGGATCAATCCTCCCCCCTTAGGAAGAAATGGTCTCCATTGCGTTGAGTTACCCCCATCAGATGAGGAAATTTCTATTGAATTTGGCCCCAGGTGAGCCACTTGCCTTGGTGCAGGAGTTGCCCTGCTTTGATAACTCAATAAAGTCAGATCCTTTGTTGTTGGGTGCCCTTGATATGCGTGTCTACAATATAATCATTAGATTCCTGTTGCATGCATCCAGGTTTGATCTATGTTGGTGTCAAATGCTCTGCTATCTCTGAGGTGTGCAATAATGGTGGGAAATATGGCCGAAAGAGAGCCACGTTGAAGACTGGGTGTAGGCCAAGGAAAGGGGGAATGTTGAGTGAAAAAGAATTGTCACCCATAGCCTTGGTGATGGTTTATGGCCCATACTAGAGTGGGTGAAGCTTCTGATGGGGCCCTGTAAGGCGTTCTTTCTGCAAGTGCAACCAAAATTTTTTTCCCACCTGAAACTTATGTGGCACCCGGTGTTGATCATGGCATTTATTTTACTTGACATTGGACTTCTGTAAAATATCCTGAACCTGTTGGCATATGTGATGGATCCTCTCAATGAATCAAGTGGCTTTGTCAGCTTTTGGTGGATCAAGAGACGGTTCGGTTGAGGTGTTCATTAGGGGAAGTGAAACATCCATGGGGCCCAATGGTTGGAATCCCAACCCCACCTGAAAGGGGTTGTGTCCAGTTGATCTATGAAGGGCTCGGTTGTAGCTATGTTGGACATAGGGAAGACTCTCATCCCATGTGTGAGGGTTCTTGGAATTGTACATGCATAGGATATGTATGATCATCTGATTGATGACCTTAGTTTGGCCATCTATCTGGAAATGGAAGGCAGTGGATTTGGTGAGCTTGGTATCCAGCAATGACTAGAGGATTGACCAGAATGTGTTGAGGAACCTACTTTCCTAATATGAGACAATGGTTTGTGGGATCCCAAAGTGTACCCAGATGCGTTCAAAGAAGAGCTTGGCAATGGCCTATGCAGTGATGTTCTTCTTGTAGGTGGCCAAAATCGCCATCTTGGAAAAGTGATCAGCAACCACAAAAACACAATCATTTCCCCTCTTGGTGGATGGGAGGCATGCCATGTAGTCCATGCATATGGATTCCCACGGCTTGTCAGGAGTAGGAAGAGGGGTGTACAGGCCCTATTTCTTAGTGGTTGGTTTGGCAATAGCGCAGGCGGTGCAGAACCTGATATACTTTCCAACATCCTATCAAAGTTTTGACCAGTAGAAATGTTTTTGCAGCACTGCCACTATATTTTTGATGCCAAAGTGTCCTCCCACCCGAATGTAGTGAGCTCCCCAAATAAACTTCACACTCTTGCTTGATGGAACGCAAAGATGGCCCAGACGACACAACAACCCATCTTGAATATGGAAATTAGAAACCACTAAGTTTGCTCCCAATATTTAGTAGGTGGTGGAGAAGTCATGCTTTGTCTCATAGAGGTGGGGCAATCTAGAGGTCTCATGGATGCAATAGTCTAGAACTGTGGTGAGTGTCGTTACTGGAGGTCAGTTGAGGCAATCAAAAACTTGACTGGTACTTCCTATTTTATACTTGATGTTGAGGTGGAACTGTTGTAAGTATGTGGGCCACTTTTGATGGCGGTCATTTTGGAATTTGCCTTGGGTCTGCATGAACTATAGTGGATTGTAATTAGTTTGGATAACTGTCTCCTTCCACAGAATGTAATGTCTCCACTAGCAGTAGGCTTGCACAATGGATTACATTTCTTTGTCGTAATTAGGGTACTTACAGACAACATCTGATAGTGTCTCACTATGATACACCATGGGGTGGCTATGTTGAGTGAGAATGACACCCACAACATAGTCTAAAGCATTTGTCTCGATCCAAAGGGATGTTGTAGGTCCGGTAATTAAAGTACAGGGGATGAGCACAAATTCTACTTCAATTCATTGAAGGCTTGTTGTTGGTACATGCCTTAGAAAATTTTTTCCTTACCACCACACCTGGATACTTCGCTGAGGGCCCATGCGATATGAGAAAATCCCAACACAGACCTGTGATAGAAATTAGCGAGGCTCGAGAAGATTTGAAGCTCGATGAGTGTGGTTGGGGGTTGCCAGTCACGGATGACTTGGATATTGGCTGGATCCACATGCACACCATGTTGATCAATGATGTAGCCTAAGTAATGGACCCTATCCATGTCCAAGGATCATTTTTCCAAGTTTGCATATAGTTTGTGTTGCCACAGGGTGTGCAAAACCTGCTGAATATGTTGCAAGTGTTCCGCCAAAGTCTTGTTGTAGATGAGGATGTTATCCAGATACACCACTACAAAAGTAATGGTGAAAGGTCACAGGATATCATCCATCATCCTCATAAAATTTGTTGGAGCATTTTTCAAACCAAAGGGCATGACCAACCATTCAAAAAGACCTTCTTTTGACTTGAAGGTGGTCTTTCATACATCTATATGTTCTATTGGGACCTGGTGGTAGCTAGATTTCAGATCAAACTTACTGAAGTATTTTACCCTGTGAGTTGATCAAGGAGGTCGTTGATTTGGGGAATCAGGTACCGGTTCCAGACTATGATTTTATTTAGAGCCCAGTAATCAATGCAGAGTCATCAGGTCTCATCTTTCTTCTACACCAGTATGATTGGGCTCCCACAAGGTGATGAGTTAGGACATATGTGCCCCTTATGGAGAAGTTATTATATTTTCCTCTTGATATCCTCATTTTCTAATAGAGAGTGGCGGTAGACCGTCCCATTGGGTAGCGGTGCGCTTGGGGTCAGATTGATGGGATGCTTGACCTGGCAGTGCAAAGGTACCCTGGTAGGAGAGGAAAATATATCTGAGTATTCTTCCACAACTTATACACTTGCTTCTGTTGTGTGGAGAGATTGGTTTCGGAGGTTTTAAGAGGGAAAAACTCTCTATGGTCAAGGGTAAACCACAAAAGACAGGTATGACTACATAAATCAACTCAATTCCAACATATGCTATATAAATTAATGTTCAATATAAGAAAGAGGCCTACCTCGATCCAATGTTTTATGATGTTCCACCATTGAGCACTTTGACCCAAATCTTTATACTTGTAAGAAGTTCTCAACAAACAAACAAAGAAAGTACATAGTGATAATATAAAGGGTTAGCACATTAAATAACATAATCCATTAATAAACATTACAAACATGCCCATGGATAATAATCATGTATTTGTAAGATACCAATAGGATGGGAAAGGAGTATTTCTATTAATAATTGATTAGCAGAAGTGACAACATTATAGGCTTCTGTGTCGACATGGTTTGAAACCAAGAAACCAAGTTCCATCCAACTGGGTCTCCACCACTTCAATCCTCCACCAAAGGAAAGGTCATAGGAAAGAGGCAATGAGATCCTCTTAACAATAGGGAAAGAGCTTGGGGACTGAACACTATGTTCAGACTTGAGGGACAAAGGGATGCAGACTCAATATGAAGTAATTTCTCCAGCGTAACTTTGCTCTCAAATTTGAATGCTTTCTCCTTCTTTTCCACAGCTTGAAATTGTGCTTTTATAGCCTTCAGAATGCAACTGAAGGGCCAAGTTGGAATGTTTATAGTATATGGAAGGCCAAGGATCAGAGATCTTTTGTCGTGACATGGAAACCTGACCTCATTTTGTATTTTCTGGCACAAATCCCGATGTACGGGGGTTGTAGTGGAGAAACCTGTGTATACACATCTTGCATAACTGATAGGGAGCATATATGTGGAAAAATGTATATTTTAAGTTATGGATTCATCAAAAAGGGATGACAAGTCTGCATAGGGAAATGGAAAAAGGCCCTCTGTGCAAGATAGAAATGGTGAGGCAAATCCTACTATAACAGGAGGCCCTAGATGTGGCTGCGATATTTCGCTTACTCTGAGAGAGAATCATGAAGAAGAAAAATTTCCCGGTCTGAGAGATGACTTTCCTTCATTGCTTGGCAGAGATCAAGGAAATAGTACTAGGAGGGACTACCTTGGGTATCCTATACAATTTCTTGTTCAAAGCAATAATAGCACTATGAGGCCTAGACTCGTATACAGCATGGCATTTCCATAAATAAGGTTGGCCCAAAAGAACATTACAAACTTTGAGAGGAGAAAATTCACAAAATACCTCATCTTTGAAGGGATTGATTTTGTATGACAGTTGACACTGTTGACTGAAGCAGATATCGCTTCCTTGGCGGAGCCATCCAATGGTGTAGGTTTGCAGGTGCAACATTGTCGGCAGGGATAGCCGCTTGATGACCTCTGCTGATATGAGGTTCTTCTAGCTATCACTATCAACAATGAAGTGAAGTGGGGTGCCTTTTACCCACATCTACGAATGAAAAAGGTGCTCGCCTTCTTCTGGCTCATCTGGTTCACCAGGATGGAGCTTAGTGGTAGCAATGGTGGCATTGGGTTCCGCATCAATGATTTGTCTTCCCCTTTCTAGTTTTGAATCAGAGTCAGAACTTGCATATGATTTATAAGCTTTCACTTCAGCCACAAGTGACTTCTTTGAGCAGCAATCAACAGTGTTATGCCAAGGGATTTTATGGAAGTCGCACCACTTCATGGTATCCTTCTTTGTCTTTCTGGTGTCCTTATTTTCTTGTGGCTTGGACTGGTTGTTCTAATACTATCCATCTTTCCTTTATCCTTTCTTCTATAGGCTAGGGCTGCCCTTTCCTATTTTTTGTTGCGAGGGGTTCCCAGGCACAAATTGTCACATCTTTTGTTTGAGCTTCTGCTCGATTTTGATGGCATATCGATAGGTCATACCCAAGGACGAAATGTCCAGAAATTCCATTTCGGTCTAGATGTATCTATGCAGAGCACCACGATACTTGAGCACTAGATGTCACTCTGAATATTTGATACCCAAATTGGTGCTCAGGGTATGGAAGATATTTGTGAAATCTGGCACTACTTAGTCTCTTTCTTTCCGCAGTGTGGCGCATTTGGTATACAAGTCATCATAACTTTCGATAGGGTAGTATTGTTCCTTAATATCATTCCTGAAGAATTCCCAAGTGGCCACAACTGTAAATAATGAGGGTTCCTCTGTTTCCTTTTTCTCACATAAAGTTTCCCACCAATATTTGACATGGGGAATGGCTTTGAGGAGCGCAAAAATAATTTTTTCTCTATTTCAAAAGTTATGGACAGAAAAATACTATTCTAGTAGATTCAACCAATTTTCTACAACATCTGCATCTATCTGACCTTCAAATATAGGAATATCGAAGTTGATTTGTACCTTGAAGGGGGTGGCACCTCTGCTCGAGGAAGATGCGCCGCCTATTGGTAGTCGTCGAAGGATTTGCGTGAAACTATCCATCATCTCGTTCCTCTGTTGCGTGAGGGATTCCTCAATCAACATTTGGAAAGGATCTCTTGTCCTATCTATTATCAATCTAGGAAACTTCCCTAGGCTGTAAGTTAGAGATGCTTGGTAACTTAATCTTTTTGGAAACTATTTTCTCAATAATAGGTGTGGGTTTGGATCAAGATGAATATCTTAATCACTGGATTGTATCTTCGAGACAGTCTAACTATATTCATGCAATACAAGGCCTTCAAGAGCTATTTATCAGATAGATTTGTATAACAAATGGATAAGAAAACCAATCGGTTAACCAAAACATACATAAACCATATATATGATGGGTCAACAAACTAGCCAAAGATGCTTATGATTCTTGCTTAACAATCAAAAGTAAGATGACAATTACCATAGGACCATTAAATAGATACAAAAGAACGAATTCCACTCATATGCATAGACAAAGATGGAGGGTCTGACAATAACAAATGAAAGAAGCTTGCAGGCTTGATATATTAAAGAAAATTTCTTTCATACAAAAACAGTAGAATATAGAACTCAAAATCGAACCTTTGGGTGCTCCAAATGTCTTTGGCTTTATAGCCTTACAAGATGAAATCTAGATCCTTGAAAGATGGATCAGATTTTCTAAAAATAGTCAAATCAAAATAGATACAACAAGTGTAGGATGAGATCCTATAAAAATGGATCTCGAATACTAAAAATGGAAAGTCAAAACAAAATAGGAAAAGATCCTATCTAAGGAGCCAAACTCTATCTTGATAGCCTTCATATCCTCCAAACTCTTTGATAGATGTAGAAAACCTTCCAAGGCTGATGAATCTTCATAGGAAATTCGAATTTGCCACCTTTGGCAAAAAAGACAGTTTTTTGTTCATGAACTAGGTCAACATTTTCACTTTTTCACCTTCTTAAACATTAAATACATCAATATAAAACCTTAAATTTGATGTATTTAATTATTATGCATCTTTAGAAACCAACCTTGAAAGATTTGGTTGAGAAAAAGTCAAATCTGGGCAAAAATACGACCTTGTTGCCATGTAACAAGTTTCGGTGGTTAAGAGATAAAAATCTGGGCCTGTTAACCACTGAAAAGATCTGCTTTCGGTGGTTAAGAGATAAAAATCTAGGTCTGTTAACCACCGAAACCTGTAACTTTATGAAAATATTTAAAATCTTCAAAATGTATTACCTGGCTTTGTTGTTATCTTCACCCTTTTGTTATCTCCGAAGTTGGATCAAATCCTTGGTCAAGATCCTGCTTTGCAACCATTGTTTCAACTTGGTTCTAGGTGCTCATCATTTTTCAAATCAACATGACCACCTAACACCAATGCCTTTTTGTTCTAAAACATTTTTCTGGGAAACAAACTATGGGATCCATTATGTATTTAGGTGTGTTATCACTCTAGGAAACTCTCTTAGGTTGCATCTCAGAGATGTCTGGTAACTTAACTAATATCTCAATGATTCACTCAAATGGATCAAGTCAGATGACTAAATCAAACCTCACTCACTCAAGACATGCATAAACACACTTAGATTGACAAGGCTTTCAACTACTACTGTTCAGAGAGTTTGTAAATAAGTGGATGTGTGGAGAATCCTTACTATACCAGCAGAATCATACAATAAACATATATGAATGGTCGATTACAATAAGTAAACAATACTTGCAATTCTAACTCATCAATGCAAAGAAAGGATGACAACTATCAGGCATTAGACAAACATGAATAACATGAATATAACATTCAAGTACAAGTACAAACTAGATAAGAATATAGGAATCTGAACAAGTAATGGAAAAATAAGCTTGTATTACTTAATATGAAAATGAGAAGCTTGAGTACAATTGAAAGAGTCTCCAAAATTGAACCCTTTGTTCATCTTCTATCTTCAGCTTTATAGCTTTACAATACAGTTTTCAGATCCTAAATTAATGGATCTAATTTTGTAAATACGGAAAGTGAAACAATATTTACAATAAACTAGGAAAAGACCCTCAAGATGAGGTCAATCCATATCTGATGATCTTCAAGAGTAGTAGAGTGTTGATGAAGTGTAGTCCAGCCTCCCAAGGCTGTTTGGTTTAATCCTCCAAGGATAAATTTTGAATTTGCTGAAGTGTGCAAAAACCTTGATTTTCTGCCTTTGAAAAAGGTACCAAAAATGATTGAAACACCTCTTCTTTCCCTTATCCCTCAAAAAATAGTTGTTGGATCTGACTTGATAATTCAACAAATGTCCATTCAAAGAGGTTTCAAACCATTCCAACTCAAACAATCTCGATCTCGGCAAAAATAATAGCTTTCTGCCTTGTTTTGTGCAGAAATTTTCTGGAAATATATCGCTTAAAGATTCACCCATATATCTCTAATAAAAACATATTTTTTAAAACTGAGAGATTTTTTTGTAGATCGGTTTTTTTTGAGAAAAAACCTCTCTCTGTTCTTCAAGATTCGTTTTCATTTGCCCGGGATCCTCATTTCAAAAACATGTGTCAAACAGGGAAATCTCAGATCCAAAAATTAGGGATCAGAGATGGATTCGATTCTCCCAATATATGACACCTGTAGGACAAATGAGAGAGGTTATTGTTCTTTGACGTGTTAGGAACAAAAAACTCCTCCAGTTTCTCAAAATGATTCTCCATTCGCTCAGAATCATCATTTTAAAATGATGACTCAATCCAGTAAAAACACAGAATTTATGTGCTTTCGGTAGATAAAATAGCCCTGAGTTTCGCATTTTAGCTACCGAAAGCTAGGATTTCGGTAGCTTAGAAGCCCTTTTGAATAAGGCATTAGCTACCGAAACCTGAGTTTTGATTTTTTTGAAGGAAAGAACAAATCAAATGCTTTTCAAACTTTAATTACAAGCTGGAACTTATTAAAATGAGCCCTAAAAAATTTATTAGAGTTTTTTCTAATGACTCTCTATCTCCTCCTCAAATAATTTTGACCAATTTATTTGAGGAGATAACATCTGGCTCTTATTGGGGATGAAAGCCTCCCTGTGAGGTTTCAAGGACCGCAAATCTGATGCCTTTCCTGGAAAAATAAAATCCGTAACTTTGTCTTCAACATTCCATTGGGCATGGAGTCAGCATTTCATTGGGCATGGAGTCAACATTCCATTGGGCATGGAGTCAACCATTCACCATTTTATGAAAATATTTCATGACTTGTATATATGATCTCTGTATACCTTCAAGGCTGCCTTTATTCTCACACAGTAACTTCTACAGCTGCTGCAAAATGGAGAAAATAAATGTTCGGGCAGTGAGCTTATTTCCTACCCTACTCTACTCTAACCAGTTTTGCAATTGGTTAGGTGAACGTTGATTTCCATAACAACCATCCAAGCAATTTTAATACTGAAATAATTTCATCTTTATCACTGATCAACAGATGAATTTTGACATGCAACAATAGCAATAAAAACTCATTCATGAAACCATACATACCCATAAA
The DNA here is from genome assembly GCA_009831015.1 of Picea engelmannii. Taxonomy (NCBI): domain Eukaryota; kingdom Viridiplantae; phylum Streptophyta; class Pinopsida; order Pinales; family Pinaceae; genus Picea; species Picea engelmannii. The sequence goes on along the minus strand of ML781949.1, from coordinate 518,447 downwards.
CAATGGCAAGCTAAGGAAATTTGAAATCTGCAGGTTCTCTAAAAAGTATGAATCCATGAAGGCTGCCACTGGATCCTTGAAAAGAAGATAAGAAACATGTTGCTCCTCTATGGCAAACACTTTCTCGACCATGACTATTTCTCTAAAAGAAGATAGATCATCTTCTGGTTCTCTTGAGACTAACTCGCAATCATCAAAAACTACAATTTCCTCATCAGAATAATGCTCACAAGAGGATAACAAAATAGGATTTTCATCACATGAAGAAAGATCAGCTAAGAACATGTAATCTCTTATGCAATCCTCAGTCTTCATAGGCTCTTCTTGATTTACAAATTGATCGTAAACTTCACAAGCATACCCATCTCTGAAGGACTCGACAAATATTTAAAATCTCTTACTTGAATCTGAAATGAACCCATATGCTCGCTGCTGTTCCAAAACTATTTCAAGCTCATTACTCTCCTACTCAGAATCTGAAGTATATTGACATTCTTCTTGCTCATATGCTTGTAGATTTTCAAAGAATTATTGACCTCAGATTCTTCTGGAAACATGAATGTTCTCCTCTACCTCTTGAGCATCTTCAAACAACTGGGTTAAGGATGGAGACTTCCGTTCTAACAGAAGAAGGGAAAGTTCTGAATGAAGACCCATAATATAATGTATGATGGAAAATGTCTCTGTAGGCTGGATCTCCAAAGGCATGTCAAGATAAACACAGTAAAACCTTCTATTGAAAACAGACAAGGCTTCATCCTGCTCTTGTTTCAAAGCATAGAAATCAACACGGTGAGAATCTAAAGATTTGTATTCACCCCAATATTTCAGAAAAGCATTAGAGAACTCAATCCAGGAGCAAATAGAATCAGATTTCAGACCCTTAAACCATGTAGCAACATCTTTGATCAGAGACCTTGAAAAAAATATCATGATCACATCTTCATGAGTGATTTGAAAATGATCAACAAAATCCAAAAAGGAGTCCATGTGTCTCTCAGCTGAAGCTTGATTCTCTCTGGAAAACCAAGGGAGATATTCATAAAAGTCATCGGGATAAGGATGAAGAAGATGGGGTAGTTGTAAAGGTTTGAACATCTTCATACAGATCTTAACTTGAAAGGTTGTGGGTTGATCATGAGAGATGGTAAGTTGTTGACAAGGTTTAGAAATTATGGCAAGAGGGGCCGAGATCTGGACAGTTTTTGAAACAAGTTCAACCTCCTCAAGGTTACATGAATGCTCGGATTCAGAGGGAATTTGAATGCAGAACTTGTCTTTAGGAATAGGCTGAGGTAAAGATATAGAATTTACATCAATGACACAAGGAGGATGCAAATCTACATCCTCCAAAGATGGGTATATGAAGGTGGGTTGATGATCATCAGAATAAACAAAACAAAAGATAATCCACTTTACATGTGAAGGGAAAAGCATGAAAGAGTTGATAAAGAACAACAACAGTTCATGAAGAAGAATCATAAATTGATACTTGGATTTTAAATTCAACTCCTTCATCTTCTGACAACCAGATCCTCCCCAGTGAAGTCTTTAATTGTGGAGTCGCCAGATCCTCCCCAGGCTTTGTCTATCATCAAAGCTGGATCTATGTCGTGTCCCAAGGAAGCTGAGCTTCAATCTCCTCTCCCCGGCAATGGCACCAATTTGTTATCACTCCAGGAAACTCTCTTAGGTTGTATCTTAGAGATGCCTGATAACTTAACTAATATCTCAATGATTCACTTAAATGGATCAACTCAGATGAATAAATCAAATCTCACTCACTCAAGACATTCATAAACACACTTAGATTGACAAGGCTTTCAACTACTATTGTTCAGAGAGTTTGTAAATAAGTGGATGTGTGGAGAATCCTTACTATACCAGCAGAATCATACAATAAACATATATGAATGGTTGATTACAATAAGTAAACAATACTTGCAATTCTAACTCATCAATGCAAAGACATGATGACTGCTATCAGGCATTAGACAAACATGAATAACATGAATATAACATTCAAGTACAAGTACAGACTAGATAAGAATATAGGAATCTGAACAAGTAATGGAAAAAGAAGCTTGTATTACTTAATAAGAAAATGAGAAGCTTGAGTACAAAGTCTGAAAGAGTCTCCAAAATCAAACCCTTTGTTCATCTTCTGTCTTCAGCTTTATAGCTTTACAATACAGTTTTCAGATCCTAAATTAATGGATCTAATTTTGTAAATACGGAAAGTGAAACAATATTTACAATAAACTAGGAAAAGACCCTCAAGATGAGGTCAATCCATATCTGATGATCTTCAAGAGTAGTAGAGTGCTGATGAAGTGCATTCCAGCCTCCCAAGGCTATTTGATTTAATCATCCAAGGATAAATTTCGAATTTGCTGAAGTGTGCAAAAAACCTGATTTTCTACCTTTGAAAAAGGTACCAAAAATGATTGAAAAACCTCTTCTTTCCCTTATCCCTCAAAAAATAACTATTGGATCTGACTTGATAATTCAAAAAATTTCCATTCAAAGAGGTTTCAAACCATTCCAACTCAAACAATCCTGACCTGGGCAAAAATAATAGCTTTCTGCCATGTTTTGTGCAAAAACGTTTCTATAAATATGATGCTTAAAGATTCACCCACATATCTCTAATAAAAACACATTTTTTAAAACTGAGAGAGGCTTTTGTATGTTGGTTTGTTTTGAGAAAAAACCTATCTCCGTTCTTTGATATTCATTTTTATTTTCCTGGAATCCTCATTTCAAAGACACGTGTCAAACAGAGAAATCTCAGATCTGAAAATTAGGGATCAGAGATGGATTCAATTCTCCAAATATGTGACACCTGTAGGAAAAATGAGAGAGGTTATTGTTCTCTGATGTGTTAGGAACAAACAATGCCTCCATTTTCTCAAAATGATTCTCCATTTGCTCAGAATCATCATTTTAAAATGATGACTCAACCCAGTAAAAACGCAGAATTTCTGTGCTTTCAGTAGATAAAATAGCCCCAAGTTTCGCGTTTTAGTTGCCGAAAGCTAGGATTTCGGTAGCTTGGAATCCCTTTTGAAAAAGGAATTAGCTACCGAAACCTGAGTTTTGATTTTTTTGAAGTAAAGAACAAATCAAATGCTTTTCAAACTTTAATTACAAGCTGGAACTTATTAAAATGAGCCCTAAACAATTTAGTAGAGTTTTTTCTAATGACTCTCTATCTCCTCCTCAAATAATTTTGACCAATTTATTTGAGGAGATAACAAGGTATATTGAAACAAGAAGAAATATCCTCTACCCTATACTGAAATCTTCCAATGCTTTAGGAAGTGTAATCACAGAGCCTCCTGCAACAAATTGCAAAGGATCCAAGGTGGCAAAAATTGGTGAACAACAACAACTTCATTAGTATGAACATGATTCTTAGAGACTTCACAAAGCTTCATCTCTATATCTTCAAAAGTAGCAATAATGTTTGATATATCATGATAAGATCGATATCTTCTTCCAACAACTGGAGATACCCATAAACATGTGGAAATATCTTCAAACATCTCTTCATTTGAGCTCTTTAGATCTGGCCATGATTCTCCACATTGGGTTCAAGCTTGAATGAATAATCAGCTGATACTCGCTTCACACATGTGACTGAGCAACCCATAATCAATCCATGTTTGTGCACACCTCTGACCTCTAAGACAATCAAGTCTTTATTGTAAAGCTCTGCAAGCTCAAGAAGATCTTCTTGCATATCTTCTGTCAAGTGCCCAGGATTAATATCATGATCATATATGATGGAAAAGGAATCTATAAAATCAAACATTTTCTTGTTTGTGCTGAATAATATTGGGTTATCCATCACAACAAAACATAGTTTCGGTCTTTTATGTATTGAATCTTATGAGGAGCTAGAGCCTCAGTATGCACTGAAGAAAACAAGTTCTGATAAGCTCTGATCAATCTTTTCTGGGACCGGTGACTGTTCAAAGATGTAGAGAAATCATCTAGATGAAGAATTGCCTTTTCAGCCCCAACAATGCTTATAACATGCACTATGCGCATAGTCATCTAAACGAGGTGTTTCCAGACCCTGATAGCAAACCAAATAGATTTCATATATAGGTTAGCTGAAAAATGTGCTTTCTTATGACCGAAATGAGGTCATTGGAACAGTTGTTAGTATTGCTTGACACCTGCAAAATACTTATAGTATGCTCATCGACAACTAAATAGCAACTGGAAAATTGACATTTTGATCACTCTGTGTTCTACATTTAAGGGTTTATATATACGAATACTTCCTTATATAATGTTGCACAAGAGAAAGTAGATACTATCATGTTTTGTTTTAATGCTACACATCTAGATTCCACAACCATATGTTTTACAACAATGGGGTAAAGGAATTTGCTTCCAGCTAGCAAACTCAGGTTGATGCTTCTTTATTTCCTTCAGCTCAAAAACCTACAAATTTAGACCTATTGTACCCATTCAACATCTATACCAAGTTCATTTATTTTTGCTTGACGAGCTGCTGCATCTACAGAACTTGGCAATTTGAGTATTCTGAAATACCACATTTCTAAAAAACGATACCTCATCTTGCGAGGAAATTTTGACTACCTTACCAATATCTAAATTCAGATATTTAAGGACCATTGGAAATATTAGAATGTGTAGTTGTCAATCAACTATTTGAGCGTGTGAAACGGACTTTCCATAGCTGAGAAAAATGATTTTTCCCAAAGCAGGTTATTTCTAGAAAATCTGCACTTTCGGTGGTTAAACTAGACCCGAATTTAGCCTGTTAACTACCGAAAGCTCTGGTTTTGGTGGTTAATGAGTGCTTTTCAGGCCCGCCTAAACCACCAAAACCTGAGATTCTCTCTTTTGCTTGAGAATACCAAATTCAATGCTTGTTCCAAGTTTATTTTCAGAAAATAGGCTCTCTAACAAGCCTATAAAAATTTAGAAATAAATTTTTGGACCTCTTCCTATGACCTAAAATTTGACAAAATGACAGTGCTATTTTAGGAGATAACATCTGGCTCCTACTCGGGGATGGAATCCTCCCAATGAGGTTCCAAGAACAAGTAGTTCCAGTCGCCTTATCTGTTGGGCTATGGAGTCATGTGGCCTGTGCAATTGTTCCTCTACAAACCTGTAGCATGCCTGTAGCCTGCTTTGCAATCATCCACAATTTTGTATTTGCGTCAATTCCATTGGGCTATGGAGTCATTAATAGCCTCACTAGATCTTTGCAATTTTTCCATAAATGTTCAACTGTAAACCTGCTAGCAATACCTCGCATCCATTGGGCTATGGAGTGTCAAAAGATGATTTCAAAGCCTAATCCAACTCTTGTAACTTATTCAAACTCTAACAAAGTGATGAACACAAGTTCTTGCTGCAAACTACTATACTGAAAAGGATCTCATTCTCGATGGCGAGCTTATTCTCTAACCATTGTACTGATGCTTAATCAAGTAAACTCATGCTTCTAATGAAGCCATGTCAGACAATGATTCACTAAACCTGTTCTTGATCTTGACCCCAAAAATAAAAGAATGTACATTGAACAGGAACGTGGTTTGAAGAGATGATAAAGCCAACTTTCACCTGACAGAAATATTTTAACATATATGCTGCTCATAATCTCAAGATAATTAGCAACAGGATCATAAAACCCACAAAGAAATACCTCTTCTTGCTGCTGTCCCAACTAACTGTAATGTTTCTCTTCTTTTCCTTCACAAAACTCAATGCTGAATGTAGACTGCTTGATCTCTATTAGAGGAAAATACAAACTCAATTTTTGATCTGAACCTTTCTACTCCTCTTCACCATCACTCTCTTTGTATCTGTTGCAAACTATCAGTTCCTGCAAATCTTGAAATTGTAGAGTGCCCTCGTTATCTTCTACAGATCTGATAATGTCACTCGCTGATTTATCAATTTCACTTGATGATATAAACATTTTCTCTTTGACATCAATATACTCAAAAGAAACATGTTGATCTTCTACAACAACAAACACATCTGATGTGATTCCATATGTGTCTATGTTATAATTATCATTCAACACCTTTGAATCTTCATGACAACCATCTTTAATGGATGCATTCAATACAAAGTCAAAAGCATCATCATGGTTATCAAAATGTGGATCAACAATTTCCTGATCATAATGAAGAGTATCCTCTACTGCAACAAAGTCTTCACGAATGTTGGGATCTTTATACTGTAAATTGAACTCATGACAACATTTAGGAAATAGAAAGTCATCTGAAAATATGCCTTTACAAAACACATGAAAAGCAACATGAAAATATGCCAAAGAGTTGATACTGGCATAAGGCAGATACTGGTACCAATCACGAGCAATTCCCTCTAATGAGAAACATAAGAGCTAGATCTAAACATCCCCATGCACAACTTGCAACCGATGCATGTAATCATGAAATTCCAACAAATGTTCAGCTGGCACTTCCCATTCTTCTCCTCAAAATTTGGGAAGACTATTTTCCCATTCATCTCTACTAGGCACTGGATTAGGGTAACCGAAAATACTTGAGAAATTGCAGAACGCATACCACTTTGCTAAGATCTGGTTCATTTATATACCAGTGGAGTCGCCAACAGATCCGTCCTTCATGGAGTCACCACTGAATTTATCCTTCATGGAGTCGCCACTAAATTTGTCCTTCATGGAGTCGCCAGATAGATGATTACAACCAATGTAATGTCTAATCCTTGTCTATCATCAAGGAATAGATCTAATGTCGTCTCCCAAGGAAGTTGAGCTTCAATATCCTCTCCTCGGCAACAACGCCAATTTGTTATCACTCCAGGAAACTTTCCTAGGTTGTAAGTCGGAGATGCCTGGTAACTTAATCTTTTTGGAAACTATTTTCTCAATAATAGGTGTGGGTTTGGATCAAGACGAATATCTTAATCTCTGGATTGTATCTTCAAGACAGTCTAACTATATTCATGCAATACAAGGCCTTCAAGAGCTATTTATAAGATAGATTTGTATAACAAATGGATAAGAAAACCAATCAGTTAACCAAAACATACATAAACCATATATATGATGGATCAACAAACTAGCCAAAGATGCTTATGATTCTTGCTTAACAATCAAAAGTAAGATGACAGTTACCATATGACCATTAAACAGAGAAAAAAGAACGAATTCCACTCATTTGCATAGACAAAGATGAAGGAGGGTCTGAAAATAACAAATGAAAGAAGCTTGAAGGCTTGATATATTAAATAAAATGTCTTTCATACAAAAACAATAGAATATAGAACTCAAAAAAGAACCTTTGGGTGCTCCAAATGTCTTTGGCTTTATAGCCTTAAAATATGAAATCTAGATCCTTGAAAGATGGATCAGATTTTCTAAAAATAGTCAAATCAAAATAGATACAACAACTGTAGGATGAGATCCTATAAAAGTGGATCTAGAATACTAAAAATGGAAAGTTAAAACAAAATAGGAAAAGATCATATCTAAGGAGTCAAAATATATCTTGATATCCTTCATATCCTCCAAACTCTTTGACAGATGTATAAAACCTTCCAAGGATGATGAATCTTCATAGGAAATTCGAATTTGCCACCTTTGGCAAAAACGACATTTTTTTGCTCATGAACTAGGTCACCATTTTCACTTTTTCACCTTCTTAAACATTAAATACATCAAGATAAAACCTTAAATCTGATGTATTTAATTATTATGCATCTTTAGAAACCAACCTTGAAAGAATTGGTTGAGAAAAAGTCAGATCTGGGCAAAATACGACCTTCCTGCCATGTAACAGGTTTTGGTGGTTAAGAGATAAAAATTTGGGCCTGTTAACCACTGAAAAGCTCTACTTTCGGTGGTTAAGTGATAAAAATATGGGCCTGTTAACCACTGAAACATGCAACTTTATGAAAATGTTTAAAATCTTCAAAATGTATTACCTAGCTTTGTTTTTATCTTCACCCTTTTGTTATCTCCGAAGTTGGATCAAATCCTTGGTCAAGATCCTGCTTTGCAACCATTGTTTCAACTTGGTTCTAGGTGCTCATCATTTTTCAAATCAACATGACCACCTAACACCAATGCCTTTTTGTTCTGAAACATTTGTCTGGGAAACAAACTATGGGATCCATTCTGTATTCAGGTGTATTGAAACAAGAAGAAATATCCTCTGCCCTATACTGAAATCTTCCAGTGCTTTAGGAAGTGTAATCACAGAGCCTCCTGCAACAAATTGCAAAGGATCCAAGGTGGCAAAAATTGGTGAACAACAACAACTTCATTAGTATGAACATGATTCTTAGAGACTTCACAAAGCTTCATCTCTGTATCTTCGACAACATCAATAATGTTTGATATATCATGATAAGATCGATATCTTCTTCCAACAGATGGAGATATCCATAAACATGTGGAAATATCTTCAAACATCTCTTCATTCGAGCTCTTTAGATCTGACCATGATTCTCCACATTGGGTTCAAGCTTGAATGAATAATCAGCTGATACTCGCTTCACACATGTGACTGAGCAACCCATAATCAATCCATGTTTGTGCACACCTCTGACCTCTAAGACAATCAAGTCTTTGTTGTAAAGCTCTGCAAGCTCAAGAAGATCTTCTTGCATATCTTCTGTCAAGTGCCCATGATTAATATCATGATCATATATGATGGAAAAGGAATCTATAAAATCAAACTTTTTCTTGTTTGTGCTAAATAATATTGGGTTATCCATCACAACAAAACATAGTTTCGGTCTTTTATGTATTGAATCTTATGAGGAGCTAGAGCCTCAGTATGCACTGAAGAAAACAAGTTCTGATAAGCTTTGATCAATCTTTTCTGGGACCGGTGACTGTTCAAAGGTGTAGAGAAATCATCTGGATGAAGAATCACCTTTTCAACCCCAACAATGCTTATAACATGCACTCTATGCATAGTCAGCTAAACAAGGTGTTTCCAGACCCTGATAGAAAACCAAATAGATTTCATATACAGGTTAGCTGAAAAATGTGCTTGCTTATGACCGAAATGAGGCCATTGGAACAGTTGGTAGTATTGCTTGACACCTGCAAAATACTTATAGTATGCTCATCGACAACTGAATAGCAACTAGAAAATTGACATTTTGATCACTCTGTGTTCTACATTTAAGGGTTCATATATAAAGATACTTCCTTATATAACGTTGCACAAGAGAAAGTAGATACTGTCATGTTTTGTTTTAATGCTACACATCTAGATTCCACAACCATATGTTTTACAACAATGGGGTAAAGGAATTTGCTTCCTACTAGCAAACTTGGGTTGATGCTTCTTTATTTCCTTCAGCTCAAAAACCTGCAACTTTGGACCTATTTTACCCATTCAACATCTATACCAAGTTCATTTATATTTTCTTGATGAGCTGCTGCATCTATAGAACTTGGCAATTTGAGTATTCTGAAATACCACATTTATGAAAACGATACCTCATCTTGCGGTGAACTTTTGGCTACCTTACCGAGCTCTAAATTCATATATTAAAGTACCATTGGAAATATTAGTATGTTTAGTTGTCAATCGACTATTTGAGCATGTGAAACGGACTTTCCACGGCTGAGAAAAATGATTTTTCCCAAGGCAGGTTATTTCTAGAAAATCTGCACTTTCGGTGGTTAAGCTAGACCCGAATTTAGCCTATTAACTACAAAAAGCTCTTCTTTCGGTGGCTAATGAGCGCTTTTCAGGCCCGCCTAAACCACCAAAACCTGAGATTCTCAATTTTTCTTGAGAATACCAAATTCAATGCTTGTTCCAAGTTTATTTTCAGAAAATAGGCTCTCTAACAAGCCTATAAAAATTTAGAAATAAATTTTTGGACCTCTTCCTATCACCTAAAATTTGAAAAAATGACAATGTTATTTTAGGAGATAATACCATCATATTTATTTTCTCCTGCCGTGAGAGGTCATTTGGGCATGCGAGAGCTTTTTTCCTCGAGAGAAACAAGCTCGAAACCCAATTCTTTGTACCCTGACCTCGTTGGGGACATGCATTAAGATGACAAGGAGAAGACCGCTTTGATACCATTGATATGGATTTTATGAGTAGAATGAAATGAATACAGATTATTAAAATATGCTTAACACAAAATTACAGAGATACAATAAAATTGGTTTTCTATTCAATAAGGAAATAAGCTGAAACTGTAAAATGCAGTGGAAAACAAGCTTGTTGGAATGGTGGCAGCTTATCTCTGAGAAGAGATGTGACAACTGCACTCATTCGCAATAATATGGTCACAATGAGGCTCTTGAGTCCTTTTTACAATAAACAGGAATGTCAAAAACCTTATACATCCAAAAAACTAACTCTAGGAGATGAAGCGCCAAAAAATCATGTGGGCCCCATTTGGGTAAGTTAGTACATCAACTTCTCAGGGTTGTAACTTTTGCATACGATATCCATTTTAGGCGCATGATAGACCATTGGAAAGGTCTATCCGAGGAATACACATTTTGCTGCAATCTATTAGAGGGAGTTTTTTTACTGCGGCGAGCCCTAAAAACGTTGTTTAGGGCCTCAAAACGGCCCCGCAAGTCAGGGACCCGAAAACTAGGAAAAAAACTGTGAAACTGGAAACTGCTAAAATGAACCAGTTGGAATAGGTGGGACACCACCGAAATACATCTATATCATATAAACAAGAAATGGTTATCCAAGAAGGCCTCATGAATCACAGAGAAGAAGCTACAACCTATTTGAATCCTTGAGTGTTGAAGTATAATGTTACAAGTGAAAAAACGTTGGACACATGGCCAAGGACTGTAGATTGATTGTTCCTCCTAGAGAATCACAACAAAATATCATCAGTCACAGACAGGAACCACAAAGGATATGGATAAATAAGTAGGATTAATTCAACATTGAATAATGCACGCTTGCCCTGCAAGCTCAACACAAGAAACGTGGATGGTATGTTGACAGTGGTTGCTCAAAGCATATCATAGGTGATAAAAACAAGTTTCTAACATTGAAGAAGGAAAGATATGGATCGGTTTCATTTGGGAATGACAACTCAGCCAGAATTATAGGAAGAGGCATAGTCAAGCTTGGGAGCAAGGATTCTAGGGAAGAAAATGTTCTACTAGTTGAAGAAATGAAGCACAATCTTCTAAGTGTAAGTTAGATGTGTGATCAAGGACACAGACTTATGTTTGACTCAAAAACATGTGAGATAAGGAAAGAAGGATCAGTAAAGCTGGTATCTATAACTGTAATAACTCCAATAAACATATATGTACTAAATGAAATTGGAAAGGAAAGATGTTTCCTAGGAAAGGATGATGAAAGTTGGCTCTGGAACAGAAGAATGGGTCACATAAACTTTGATAATCTCGTCAAAATTAGCAAAAAGGTAGCAGTAAGATAAATGCCCGAGATCTCTAAGTCAAAAAATACTCTATGCAAGCATTGTCTACATGGAAAACAAATCAGGACCAAGTTCAAATCTAAGAACTCTACAACAAAAGAACTAGAGATTGTACATATAGATCTATGTGGACCAACAAGAACAAAGGGATTGAATGAAGAATAGTACTTTATGCTAATAGTTGATGACTACACAAGGATGACTGCAGTTTGATTTCTAAGTAAGAAATCAGAGGCATTTGAACACTTCAATATATACAAGGAAATGTCTGAAACTGAGATAGAATAAAAAATCAAGTGTTTGATATTAGACAATGCAGGAGAGTTTACATCAAAGGAATTCATAGATTTTTGTAGAGAACATGGGATAAAGAGACAATTCTCAGCAACCAGGACACCTTAGCAAAATGGAGTTGTTGAAAGGAAGAACAAAATAGTACAGGAAATGACTAGAACCATGTTGAAATATTCCAAGTTGAAGGACATCTTTTGGGTACAAGCAATACATACAACAGTTCATATTCAGAATAGAGGAATGCTCATAAATAACAATGATAAAACTCCCTACGAGCTATGGAAAGGAAAATCAGAAAATTGAAGTATTTCAGAGTGTTCAGAAGAAAATATTATATCAAAAGATAAGATGGAAGTGTAAATATGTTGAACCTGCACAAAATAGATACAACTAGAAAATACTACACACATTTGCAAAGAGAAATTGAGAAAGAAGAAGCAAGAGAGAAAGAATGGAAGAATTCTCATTAACCATAATGAATAATGAATAATTTACACATGATATACTATGTATAACTCAACCAATGCGCACTGGAGGTGAAGCCAATGTGCCATAGTGGTGCTATAAAGTGATTTGGACACACACCATTAGTTACAGGAGTGAACTGCCACCTAGTCTAGTCTATCAGGTAGTTACGAGAGTGAACTACCACCTAGTTGAGTTAACTAGTCTACTAGTCTTCAGTTAACTGACTGAAACATAGTGAAGTGAGGAGGAGATTAGGGAATCATGGGTAATGCACTAGTCTGGTGATGATACCAAGGCTAATGTGAATTATCTGGTGATGATCCCAATGTTGCATGGTGACAAAACCAATGCAGCATCTAGACTCCGATCAACTAGTCAAACTGAAGTGAAAATTGAAGAGAATATTCTTCTAGAGGAATATTCTCCCTAAAATTTAGGAGACTGGATAAATAATAATAAACGTAGGAAAAACCTTAGGAAAAATAAATCCTAGGTGTTTGTGAAGTAACTCCAACAACCCCCCTGAACATCACTATGGTGAAAACAAAGAATGGGTCCCGACAACGAGGCCATGTTAGGTACCGGTCAAATACAAAAGATACAATGAAATAAAGTGAGGAAAGAGGGAAAAACTCAAGGTAAACCCCCCCACCCTCAAGGTACAATATATGTAAAAAGAAGAACTTCATGTAGGGGTGTAGATCGATTGGAAAGTGTCATGTAAATGGAAGGAAATGTAAAAAGGAGGTATCAAGTTCGATTCTCACCCTAATTTACCTGTGCCCCATGCTTGTGGGTTGTGTGGATTCAATGCAAGTTATAGAGGTAGTATATGTGATTCGACCCTATGTCATGCGAGTACAAGAACCACGAGTTTCTAACTCCTCCAGTCACAAAAAAAAAAAAAAAAACTGGCAGTTGCTAGGAAACTGTGTCCTTCACTCCAAGACAACTTCGCAGAGAATGGAACTTCTGCTCAGTGAAGGTCTTGGTGAAGATGGATGTCATATGTTCTACTAAAGTACAGAACTGTAGTTCTATGATCCCCTCATGTACTAAGTCTCAGATGTAGTGCATGTGGATCTTGATGTGCTTCGCCTACTACCTCTGAACTGTATCTCTACAGAACTTCAGAGTTCTCTGGTTGTCACACCAGATGACGATTGACCGATGAAACTGAATTCCAAACTCAGTGAGAAAATTTTGTATCCACATAGCTTGAATGGTTATGTTAAATACCCCTATGTACTCTTCCTTAGCTGAAGAAAGAGCAATAGAATCTTGCTTCTTTCTCGACCAACAGATAGGTCTAGAACCAAGACTGAGTGAGTAACCAGATGTGGACTTGCGATCAGTTTTATTGCCATCCCAGTCAGAATCAGTGAACCCGATGACATCTAATGTAGAGTATGTTGCATAATGAATCCCAAAGGTGATGGTTCCATGTACGTATCAAAGGATACACTTTGTAGCCTTCCAACATAGCTCATGCGGCTCCTGCATGAACTTGGAAATTGTGCCAACTGCATAGGAGAGGTCTCATCTGGAGTGTGTGATATACAACAAGATCCCCACTAGTTTTTTGTACAGTGTGATGTCAACTAGTGGAGTGTCCCTGCCATCCTCATGTTTGAATCTTGATAGGAAAGGATTCAGAGAAGACTTGCAGCCTATCATGTGAAATCTCATTAGGAGATCACATGCATACTTGTCCTAAGACAGTTTGATGCCTGATGCATCCTGACTGGTCTCGAGTCCAAGGAAAAAGTGTAGTGGACTCATTTCCATCATCAAGAACCTATCATGTAGAATCCTCTTGACTACAATAATAATTGAAGTCAACCAATCGGTGATCAACAAATCATCAACATATATAACTAAGAGTAGAAGTGAATCAGTCATCCTCAGCATGTAGACATTCATGTTTGATTTACAATGTACAAATTTTTGTGACAATAGGTAGGATTCCATCTTGTCATACCATGCCCTCGGAGCTTGCTTGAGGCCATGAAGATATTTCTTTAGTCGACATACCAAAGAGGAATCCTGCATAAATCCATGGGGCTATGCCATATAGATATCCTCAAAGAGATCACCGTGAAGAAATGAATTCTTCATGCCCATTTGATGGAATTCCCATCCATTGGTCACTGCAATGGAAAGTGGAAAACTTATGGAATCCATATTCACTACTGGAGCGAAGGTCTCATCATAGTCAATGCCATGCACCTACTGAAATCCTTTGGAAACAAGCATGGATTTGTATCTGCTAATATTTCCATTTGCTACACTCTTGGTCCTGTAGACCCATCTGCACCTAACAAGTTTCCTTCCAGAAGGAAGGGGAACTAGATCCCAAGTATGGTTCTTGAGGAGGGAGTTTTACTCCTCTTGCATGGTAGATTCCCAAAAGGGATTTCTAGCAGCCTCACCATAAGACTATGGATCTGAAGACTAAACCAAGAAAATATTCCTGGAGGGCAATGGTTCAGTGGCAGTGAGTGTAATAGGAGTCTCCTTGAAATCAGATTGAGTCCTCCTAGTATCGGTTGGATCACCAACAAGATCCCCTACATCTTGAAGAGTAGTCTGGGCCCACTTGGGCCTCTGCACTAGCTCTGCATCTGCATATGGATGCACTAACTCTGCATCTAACTGTACTGAATCTATATCTAGATCATTTGAATCCTATGAATCAGAACTCTTGTTTGAAGAATATTCGACATGTGTTTCCTCATCATCTTGGATAGGTGGAAGAATGAAGGTGTTTGTATGCGGTTGCTGAGGTACAATTTTACTCAAATTGGAAACTTCATTCAATGATGATTCGGCCTGAGGAAATATCAATAAGTATGTATCCTTTCACATCGTCGAGGTATCCAACAAAGATACACTATGTGCTCTGTGGATCAAGTTCCTTCCTTTTTTCATAGGGAATCTGGGCCCATGCACGTGAACTGGAAATATGAAAGTGGGTCAATTCTGGTTTGAGGCCGCTCTAAGCCTCGTAGGGGGGTCTTATCCTTAACAGATCTATGGGGAGATCAATTTTGGGTGTAGGTTGCACAATTAATTTCTTCGGCCCATAGTCTCTATGAAAGTGACTTTGCATGTAGCATGCAAGATGCCATCTCTTTTAGAGATCTGTTTCTGCTCGACAACTCTGTTTTGCTGCGGAGTATACATAACTGTGTGATGCAATTGAATCCATGCCTCATGACAAAGATTCTAGATCTCATGGTTGACATACTCTCCCACATTATCAGTTCGTAGTACTTTGATCTTCTTTCTGGACTGTGTCACAACAAGGGCTTTGAAATCTTTGAGGTGTTGAAAGACCTCTGATTTTTTCCTGAGAAAGTAAATCCATGTGAAACATGAGAAATCATCAACAAAAATGAGAAAATACCTCCCTTTTCTGATTGATGGATGCAGAAAAGGGCCCATGAGGTTACTATGGTTCATATCTAAAGGAGAGGAAGCTCTCTGAGTCTTTCCCTTGTCAAATATCTGTTGAGGGTGTTTTCCAAGAACAAATCCCTCACAGATTCCTTTAGAGAAATGGATGTCTGGTATACCATCAACCAATATTTGCTTGTTGAGTTGTTGCAGATATCTTAAATTCAAATTCCTGAACCTTTCATGCCATATCCTACTTCTTTCATTGGCATGGGTAAGTTGTAAAGAAGAATCTGGTTCAATAAATTCAGGAAATGTATACAATCTAGATTGATGATTTACCTCACCGGTAGCAACCCTGGAATTGGTTTTAATTTCATATATGTCCACTGCATTAGGTGTGAATATGAATTTATTTCTGGTGACAAAATTCGTCATCCGATACACGAAGAGAAGATTGACGAAAATTTGGGAAACGTGCAACACATTCTCGAAGCTTTTGTTGGTGAGTTCAATCCTTCCTTTGTCGGTGACCTCAACTAGAGAGTTGTCCCCCATCATAATATGAGGACCTTTGCATGCATCCAATGAAGAATATATTTCTTTTGTGGAAGCCATTTGATGTGATTCTCCTGAATCTATGATCCAAGCATCGAGAGAGGAGTTGATGGAAATCAAGGCATGGCTAGAATTGCCTTTCTTGGGATTCTAGTCTTTTGTCTTCCTCTTCTTGGCACTATCGATGATGCGATCTCCAAGGTTTTTTTTCTGAAGTATTCGATTCATTAGATCTATTTGTTTTTGTGTGCATGCATATTTTGGATGGAATCCTTTATGGAAGTATGAGCATTTCTCCCCTTTTCTTCCCTTTCGACCTTTGGATCTGGAGGCATCGGTGAAGGGCTTTGAGAACCCTTCCTTCTTTGGATTTGCATGAGATTTCCTTTTGTTTTTATATTTAGATTTATGATATTTATGGATGCCATATTTCATAGTAAGTGCATGTGCCTTTAGGCCTTTGATTTTTCCCATGTTGATGAGCTTGGTTTTCTCTTGTGTCAGGGATTCGATAAATTCCTCAAGAGAAGGCATCTTCCAGGTGGCTCCAGAGGTGAATTTGACTGAATGGAATGTGGATAGAAACATAGAGAATTCAGGACCAAGTTTGGATATAATGGTGAGAACCATTTGTTTCTCCTTCTTAGATTTATCAACCTCACAAGCTTTGAGTTGCGACAGTAAATCCTTGTATTTTGTAAAGAAATCTTGGAGATTGTCGAAGCTTTTTGGATCCAATGTGAGAAATTACACCTCGAGCATGTGTCCCCTCATCTCATCCTATTTTCAAAATATTCCTTCCATGGTGGTCCAGGATTCATTGGGGGTTTTATAGGAAGATATGTGAAAAAAGAGATTGGGAGAAATGAGACTGCAAATTGTTCTAAATGCTTCATCCATTTGATTCAGATACTTGGATTTTTCTATGGATGATGTAGGTTTTGTCTCTATATTCATGGTTAACCGGTACAATCCTATGCTTATAATATGCATGACCATCTTCTCCTTCCATGCAAAGAAGTTGTAAGGTGTAAGCATGAATTATTTTGGGAATTCCATTTTCTATTGTCTTCAATCTTTAGTACCTGCAAAAATAATTTGTTGTAGATTTTTATTAGTAGTCTATTGGCTATGATACCATGTAAATGTATTGAACCTACAAATAATATATATATCTAGAAAATACCACACACATTTGCAGAGAGAAATTGAGAAAGAAGAAGGAAGAGAGAAAGAATGGAAGAATTATCATTAACCATAATGAATAATGAATAATTTACACATGATATACTCTATATAACTCAACCAATGCACACTATAGGTGAAACCAGTGCACCATAGTAGTGGTATAGAGTGATATGGACACAAAAAAATAGTTACAGGAGTGAACTTCCACCTAGTCTAGTATCCTGGGCAGTTACAGGAGTGAACTTCCACCTAGCTAAGTTAACTAGTCTACCAATCATCAGTTAACTGACTGAAATAGAGTGAAGTGAGGAGGAGATCAAGGAATCATGGGTAATGCGCTAGTCTGGTGATTATACCAAGGAAAATGCACACTAGTTGGTGATGATCCCAATGTTGCATGGTGACAAAACCAATGCATCATCTAGACTCCACTCAACTAGTCAAACCGAAGTGAAAACTGGAGAGAATATTATCCTAGAGGAATATTCTCCCTAAACTTTAAGAGATTGGATAAAGACTAATAAACATAGGAAAAACATTAGGAAAAATAAATACTAGGTGTGTGTGAAGTAACTCCAACATGCAGGATTGGAAAATTTGTCTCTCGAGTTGATAAAGGCATATTAGTTGGGTACTCAAGAAACTGAAAATCATACAAATGCTTCAATACAAGACTCAACAAAATAGTGGAAAGATTCAATGTGACAATTGATGAAAGATATAGATTGAGGAAAAAGGAAGGAAGAATGTATTTAGTGGAATAGAATCATGAAGAATATTTGAAGGAAGAAGAAGTAGAAGCAGATGAAGAAGAAGAGCAACCAGAAGCAGAGAAAGAGAAGCAAGATCTTCAGGTACCTCCAAATAAACCTAGCAGACGAGTGCATAAAAATCAACCACCAGATCATATCATTGGGAATAAATATTTTGGAGTTGAAACCCAAAGAAGAATAATTCACTAGAACAACAACACCTAGCACTATTATCCACAATTGAGCCAAGCATTTTTTAAGAAGCTAGCAAGGATGAATGGTGGATAAAAGTTATGAATGAAGAATTGGAACAAATAGATAAGAATGATGCATGGGAACTTGTTCCAAGGAAAAATAAAAAAAATCGTGATTGGTACAAAGTGGGTCTTCATAAATAAATTGAATGAGGATGGACAGGTTACCAGGAACAAAGCAAGATTAATATGAAAAGGATACGCTTAGGTTAAAGGTATAGACTTTGAAGAGATCTTTTCCCTAATTTCCAGAATGGAATCAATCAGGGTGATTCTAGTTTATGTATGTTCAAAAAATATCAAGGTGTATCAGATGGATGTAAAGTCAACCTTTCTAAATGAAGAGTTAGAACAAGAAGTATACATCGAGCATCCAGAAGAATTTCAATTGTCAGAAAAGGGAAATTATATTTACATGTTGAATAAGGAACTATATGGTCTCAAACAAGCCCCGAGAGCATGGTATTCAAGACTGGACAAATACTTACAACAGCAAGGGTTCAAGAAAGGAAATGTAGACAATAATCTCTACATAAAGGTAAATCTAGTATCATGATAATTGAAGTTTATGTTGACGATATTATTTTTGGAAGTGATGATGATAGGATGAGTTAGAAATTTTCCAAAGACATCCATAATGAGTTTGAGATGTCATTACTTAGAGAGTTGTATTTATTTTTGGGACTACAGATATGTCAGAGCAACAAAGGTATCTTCATATATGAGACCAAGTATATTAGAGAAATGATAAAAAGGTTTGGAATGACTATTTCCAACCAGTCAGTACTCTTATGCATACCAATTGCAAGTTAAGTAAGGATGATGATTCACAGGATGTGGACCAGAGACAATACATATCAATAATTGGCATCTTTCTCTATGTGACAACTTCTACACTGGATGTGATGCAGGAAATTGGACAGGTTGCAAGGTTTCAAGAATCACCAAAGGAATCACATGTTATGGAAGTGAAGAGGATATTCAAATATATCAAAGGTACATAAGAGTTTGGATTATGGTATCCAAAAGGGAATGATCTATATCTTGTTTCCTACACATATACAGACTGGACATGTTGCATTGATGACATAAGAAGTACAATTGGAGCATATTTCTACTTGGGTGAGTTCTTAGTATCATGGTTGAGAAAGAAAAATTCATCAATTTCTTTGTCTACAGCAGAAGCAAAGTATATTGCAACACCGACATGTTGTACTCGGGTTCTATGGATGAAACAAACTTTGAATGATATACACGTTGAATATGTTGATCTCAATCCAATATTGTGTGCTAACACTAGAGCCATCATTATCTCAAAGAATCTAGTGATGCACTCCAAGACTAAACATATTCTTATCAAGTTTCACTTTCTAAGAGAACATGTTGCATAGAAGAACATTAGGGTCGAGTATGTTTGGACAAAAGAGTAGATTGTAGATATCTTCACCAAACCTCTCAAGAGAGAGACCTTTGAGTATCTTCAATAGAAGTTTGGAGTAGTTTCTACCCCACAGTGAATTTTTGAATCATTTTCATATATGTCATTGATTTACACAAGGAAGAACCATGAAGAGAAAAAAGGTAGCACAAATATTTGAAGCTTCCATATAGGGGGAGCATCCCAAAGGATAGTTCAGATAGGGGGGAGAAACCCAAGGGATAGTTTAGACAATGGGAGCATCCCAAAGGACAGTTTAGATAGGGGGAGTAGCCCCAAAGGGAAGTTACCCTTTGCCATTAATGTCAAAGGGGGAGAGAGAGAGTAATAAGAGGCATGGAAATGGAGAGAAAGAGCAGAGGCATGATTATAGGGGGAGCATGAGCATAAGTGTTTCCATTCCATCAACATTGTATCAAAGTGTTTCCATCAATGCCAAAGGGGGATAGTGTTGAAAGATTGAGTTGGTTATCATTGATGTCAACCCTTGAAGCAAGTCCAATATCAAATTTTGGTAGCCTCAAAGGTATGGTCATGGAACCCACAGTTGATTAAGGAATAACTATATGTAGGTCACTGTATTTGCAAGCAAGAATATTATAGATGGATAGTATGCATCATGTTGTTTTTGGTGATAGGTGGAATGCCACATGGCTCCTTACAATTGAGAAGATATGGCTTTGTAATATTGGAGGATCCTCAAGAATAATCTATAAACTCCTAGAAGTTCAACAAGAAGACAATTATTCTAGAAGCCTCTAGAAAGTCTTCAAGAAGTTTTCTAGTCAAAGTGGTTGCAAAAAGAAGTTAATTATGGGTAAAGTAGTTGTAACAAAGAAATTATGAGTTTACTAATTATGGGTAAAGTAGTTGCAACAACAATGTGGGTTAGCACTAATAGGAAAATGGAAAAAATAGTTACAAGATAACCCCTAAAGCAAGGCACTTGGGAAGTATAAATAAGAGATCAAGAGACTCCCATTAGCACATGTTGCACACATTGAATATATATCTTGTGAATTTTTTTTGGAAGGATATTTATTGACAAATCTGAGGTAGAGCAAATCTGAGGCAGTGAACAAGAAGCGATGGAAAAATTTCATGATTGTAGAGGAGAGTGATGGTTTTGGTGAAAAACCATGATTTAGTTGATCCCCATGGGTCATACTACTAGTGTCATGTGAGGCACCCCCATGGGTTTCATAGGGATTGTCAGGAGAGGCCTCATTATATAGCATGATTTTGTAATATACTAGATATAAAAAGTATGAAGAACAGAAATAAAATGCTAGAAATGGCAGAATAATAGTACTATAACTAGCATAATCTCCACAATAACACAAAAATGATATAAGAACAACAACATAAATGGCACTTTGATTCAGAAAGCAATGTTCATGGGCCTCTTCAAGGGGGAAACCTCCAGTTGAGAAGCGCTCTATTACAATAATCTCCAAGATAGGGTTCTCATACCCTCGACCCTTATTTATACTAAATATGTCTGTCAAAAGAAGAATTTAGAGGAAGATCCTTCTAGAAGTGGAAGCTTTTATTAGGTCTTCTTACATCCACCTTATTCTATTTTATTGAAAGGCCTTATTAATATTGACCTTTACTACATCTGAATATATTTATCTACCAATGTGCGGGTTAGGACCCTAATATGTCCGCCCCCTTAAAAGCAGACTTGTCCTCAAGGCTTGAGATGTCGAAACTACTACAGAATGGTAGCTGGTTCCCAAGTGGCATTTGTTGGAGTTGTATCTTTCCACTAGACTAGCACTTCCTTGATGGTTCTCTGATGCAAGAGATGCTCACGCTGGTCCAAAACTACTTTTTTTTTAGTCTACCTAAGCTACCTCTCGGGTTTGATAGCTTTAGAGCCAAAAATTTATCGACCCATGGACCAAGTCATATGTTCATTAGCCAAAAATTCATGTCCACATGTCAATCACAAGCCATATACCAAAGCCACGCAAGTCCAATGTGAGTGCCAAGCTCTCCATTTCAAATATGTCATTGAAATGCCCTAGTGACTAGAAGCATAATTAAAGGTTACAATCTTCAATTATTCCGATGTATGTGATATATGTCTCACGAGCAGAGTTTAAAATAATAAAACACAAAACGCAGACAGTTGAAAAATGTCCGAGATTGCAGGTGCTCTAAAGAGATGCTCAGCCTGGTTTTTAGTTTCCAAATATAAAGGTGTCAAGTTATGCTTCATGCTGGAAAGATGACGGATGGATTACAGAATGTAATTTCAATATTGGAGCGATGAAAGTGCAAGAGATCACAGGTTTTGTTGGAAGGCTCGAGGAGGAAGTAACAAAGGTTTCATCCTTTCGATTTCAGTGTAACATAAACACATCCAAATCAGATCTTGATCGGATTTTAGATACTGCAAAATCCTTTTCCATATTTAGTTTGGACCTGACAGGGTACTAGACACGCCAATCACTGAGGCAGGTTTCACTGGAATTGTTGTGGGTGAAACATATTATGGGTTACGACCAATTGTCAAAATTTTGTTCCTATTTTTTTTTAGAGGACCAAATGGAGCTGTGACTGGTGTTGGTGCTCAACAATCACAGTGTTATGATGCATGGTATGGTTCTTGTTGAGGGATGAAAGTTTTGACCCCCTATTCTGTGTAACACTCTCGTGGATTGATAAAATCTACCATCCCTGATCCAGATCCTATCATTTTTCTTTATTTAAATCCCCAGATTATCATGGATTTCTAAAATGAGAAATTCCAGATCATGAGCTTCACGGATAATTGAAGGTTCAAAGGCCTAAGTCTCAGGCTTTTAGAGAACCCCAAGCATAGCATCAAAAAGCTTCATAATTTCACAGAGTACACAGATATCTAGGGTTAAATAATAGCACTAATTTCCAAAAGTTACAATGGCATGGGTTTGGAGCTTAAAGAATTAAAAATTCAACAACCTCAAGGGCAACTATCCTATGGTAGAGGAAAAAGAGAGAATAATTTATATCAAAATTATAAGTACAGAACTGAATGGGACTAATATTTTGGTTTATGCTCTTGGTGGTCTTTCAATTGGAGATAACAATGGGCTCAACTCCATTCTATTTTTCAAACATTTCCTTTTGTGTTTTCTTCATTCTATCTACAAGTGCTAGCACAACTTTTCCTTCAGAAACATCCACCCACATTGTGGTCCTGATTGACTATCCAGGAGTGAATGCACCATTTGGGAAATATATCAAGCAACATTTTTCTCTAAGAAGCAACTATGATGGAACATATGAGGGTAAAAGCACAGGCATAACTAAAGATGACTTTGGCTATGATGATGATGAAAGAAAGTGGGCAATTACTGCTGCAGGTGGTATACCTCCTCTTGTCTAGATTCTGGAAATTGGATCTTCAAAAGCAAAAGAGGACTCTTCAATTGTTATTAGGAACCTCTGTAATCACAGTGAAGATATTTGTGCATGTGTTGAAAGTGCAGATGTTGTACCTGCACTGATATGGTTAAGATAGTCCAAGTTGAAAAGAAATTGTTGCAAGGATACTAAACCATCTTACTCATAAATCCGATAGCAACACTATCAACCAACTAACTTCTTTGTTGACAAGTGACTTACCAGAATCAAACATCAAGAACATCAATTTCCCAACAATGGTATGGGTTGCAACATTGTTAATGCAAACAATAAATTTGATTTGATCATGAAAGGTTTCCTTCTTGAACAAAACAAAACTTTCACCAGCGCAGAAGGCAGAATTATAACCAGTTAGCTAATGAAAATCAGAGCTTTCACCAGCTAACTAGAAAATCTTAAGGCGAAATAGCTGGTGAAACCTTAGACTGGCCAGTGAAGGTGTATTTTTTCCCAGATCGAAATTTTTCTCAACCAAACATCTTGAAAATAGTTTCTAAATATGCGTATTGAATTTACACATCAAATTCAAGATCCAGATTTGATAAAAAAAGATGTGTGAAGAGGTGTCAAAGTCAGATTAGACACCTATTTTTGGGGCACAGAATCAGTTGTTTTTGCCAAATATAGAAAATTTGATTCTATCATGATCAAAGTACATCTACGAGGCTTGGAAGGCTATCTGTACACATCAGAGGTCAAGAAAGATGAAGACTCTTAAAGAATATGAGATTGATCTTAATTTAGGATCATCTTCTATTATTTTGGATTTATTTTGACTATCTGTTTTTAGAATATTTGATCCATCTTTTTAGGATCTAAAACTTCTTTGTAAAGGCTATAAAGCCTGGGGATTCAGTCTGAGGAGGGGTTCGATTTTGGATACATAAATGCCATATTGTAAACATGCCCTTTGATGCTAATACAAATCACAGGTTTCTCTCTCTATTGATGTCAGTTTTTCCACCTTCTTTTTGTACTTTTATTCGAGTTGTTTAGCCATAGATGACTATTATCTCATTGATTGGATCATAACTTGGTAAATAGTTTCTCCATTGTTTATTAAACCTTACATGGTGTACTGGTTTATAAGCAATTTGTTCTTCACCCACTTTAAGCTACCAACTGATTATTAATCCTTGAGAGCACTGGTTCATTTGATTACCATCTTGATTGTCTGTATATCATATTTAAATTGAGTTATCCCATTGATCCATATACACAAAACATAAAAACATTTTGACTTGAAGTTACCAAGCACCTTTGGTCTACAACCACAAAAGGTTTGTTGGAGTGATAACAAATTGGTGCCATTGTCGGGGAGAGGAGATTGAAGCTCATCTTCCTTGGGAGACGACACAGGTCCAGCTTTGATGATAGACAAAGCTTGGACACTATTATGGTTGTAATCATCTATCTGGAGACTCCATGAAGTACGAATTCAATGGCGACTCCACGACATTCAAATGTCAAAAGCATTTGCTTCTCTTTTGGCTCGGAGGTTTGCACCTCTGGACTTCTCTTTAGTTTCTGGTTTCCCACATCCAGTACCTCATATGTCAGAATGGGGAGATTTTCTACCTGTATTCAAAGAGGAGAAAGAATATAATCCTGCAGAACACCTCAAAAAGTTTCATGAGTGCATGGATCTACTAGATCTACAGCATGGAGATGTTCATATGAAAATGTTTATGCATTGATTGGAGGCGATGCACATAGGTGGTATTTTTCTTTACCTCCTTCAAGCATTTAATCTTTAGAAAATTTGCACAGAGTATTCAATGAGCATTGCAAAAAGTTCTTTTCGGATCAATTTTTATTTGGTA
Organism: Picea engelmannii; assembly: GCA_009831015.1. Classification (NCBI taxonomy): domain Eukaryota; kingdom Viridiplantae; phylum Streptophyta; class Pinopsida; order Pinales; family Pinaceae; genus Picea; species Picea engelmannii. The sequence continues at coordinate 493,414 of ML781949.1, read as the reverse complement.
ATTGCTGTGAAGAATATGGTTTGGATAATAAAGTTGAAAATGCAAATAGAGAAGAATTTCTCGCTCATATCCTGAAACAACTCCCAAATGATCTTCATGATAATGTGCTTTTCCATCAAAACGAACTAGAAATGGATAATAAAGGAGCTAAAGATTCTCCCATTAACATTATCTCTGATTTTCATCAATCTAAAGAATTAATTTCTTTAGTTAAGAATCATGAGAATCATTTTTTTGTTGGTCATACATCGATTGAAGTCATTAAAGGTAGTTCACAGTTTTCAGATTTGTGTATCAAGGGAAGTTACAGTTATGATGAGGAATAAAGTGATATTTCTCAAAATCTATCTCAGAATCCTATTTCTGATAACTCTATGCCACCATTTTCATCTTTGTCATTAGAAATGTTTCCTGATCTTCCTATATTTGATAAATATAATGGTGGGGAGGAAGTTGTTGAGGTCTCTGAAGATTTGGTTATTTCTATAATTTCATTTAGTTCTACTGTTCAGTAGAGAGATGATCATAAATGTATACATGATGTGGTTAATGATAGCTTTGAAGAGTATGTTGAAATAGGGGACATCTATCATTGTAACCAATATATTGGTGATCTCTGGGAGAATAACCATAGCATTGATGCTTTTGACATTGTATCAAATGCATCTATTGACTTGGGTTGTTATAAAGATGAGATTGTCCCTTTTGAAAACCCCAAAGATGATGGTTAGATTGACACATCAACAAGTAACATTTTTAGATATGCAGTATATGATGAGGGCAGCCTATAGTTTCTAGATTTGCAGACAAAGAAAGATTTCAGCATATATGAAAAAGGAGATGGTGTGATGGAAAGTTTAGATCAGTAGTTGAGTTTGTTTTCTCCTTCGACAGAGGTTGAACTTTTTTATTTAAACATAGGGACCAGTGAAGGCAGCCAGCAACAGTTCAGTTCTCAGTTGGGACAGCAAGGAAACTATCAAGGAAGACATCTATCTACAAACAGAGAGCCAATCATTGAAGGGCAACCACTTTTCATGAATCAGAATGCTTCTGATCTTTATTTTAGAGACCCGATGGTTGATTTGATAGAATTATATATTTTCGACCCTTTGAAAGTTCCAGATTTCATTCATTCATCAATATCCACGGGTGAGTATGAATTTATGGAAGCTTATTTATTACTGCTGATATGTTTCAATTATTTTCTATTAAGTAGTGATAGAGATAAAGTCATCATGGTTTTGAAGTTTCTCAAATGGTTGTTATGGAAATCTGCATTTACCTGACCAAATTTAAGATTTGGTTAGCAGTAGGGATAGGCAGAGGAATAAGATTTCCATATGAGTAGTTAGATCTTTTTCAGTTGCTGAGTTCATGAATAAGCAGACAAGATATAGGCAGGTTGTAGGTTTGCAGAGAAACAGTTGCATAGGTCAGATGACTCCATGCCCAATGCCAAAGGCAGCCAGATGACTCCATGCCCAATGCTAAAAGGTGTCTGGAACTACTAGGTTCTTGGAAACCTCATAGGGAGGTCTCCATTCCAGTTGGAGCCAGTTGTTAGTGATCAAAATGTACTAGTAAATTTTGAGTGCCTTCGTCAAATTTAAGCTAGAATTGCCTATTTTTCTAGTCTCAAGCCAGTGTCATGATTTCCAAAATTTCCATTAAGTCTTAACAAGCTCCTGTTGATTGTTTTTGTCCAGAAACTCTATGGCCTTTCTCTTCCCACCTGCATTTCAAAAACCTTGTTAGTATTACCTAGAACCTAAGGTCTTATCCATTGTCTATGCCTAAGTCTATTCATATTTCAAACTCTATATGCATTTGCAATTTTTTTTTAGTCTACCTAAGCTACCTCTTGGGTTTGATAGCTTTTTAGCCAAAAATTTATCGACCCATGGACCAAGTCATATGTTCATTAGCCAAAAATGCATGTTCACATGTCAATCACAAGCCATATACCAAAGCCACGCAAGTCCAACGCGAGTGCCAAGCTCTCCATTTCATATATGTCATTGAAATTCCCTAGTGACTAGAAGCATAATTAAAGGTTACAATCTTGAATTATTCCGATGTATGTGATATATGTCTCATGAGAAGAGTTTAAAATAATTAAACACAAAACGCAGACAGTTGACAAATGTCTGAGATTGCAGGTGCTCTAAAGAGATGCTCAACCCAGTTTTTAGTTTGCAAATATAAAGGTGTCAAGTTATGCTTCATGCTGGAAAGATGATGGATGGATTACAGAATGTAATTTCAATATTGGAGTGATGAAAGTGCAAGAGATCACAGGTTTTGTTGGAAGGCTCGAGGAGGAAGTAAAAAAGGTTTCATCCTTTCGATTTCAATGTAACATAAACACATCCAAATCAGATATTGATCAGATTTTAGATATTGCAAAAACCTTTTCCATATTTAGTTTGGACCTGACAGGGTACTAGACACCCCAATCACTGAGGCAGGTTTCACTAGAATTGGTGTGGGCACAACATATTATGGGTTACGACCAATTGTCAAAGTTTTGTTCCCATTGTTTTTTAGAGGACCAAATTGAGCTGCGACTGGTGTTGGTGCTCAACACTCATAGTGTTATGATGCATAGTATGGTTCTTGTTTAGGGATGAAAGTTTTGATCCCCTATTCTGTGGAACACTCTCATGGATTGATGAAATCTTCCATCCGTGATCTAGATCCTATGATTTTTCTTTATTTAAATCCCCAGATTATCTTTGATTTCTGAAATGAGAAATTCCAGATCACAAGCTACACGGATAATTGAAGGTTGAAAGGCCTAAGTATGAAGCTTTTAGAGAACCCCAAGCATAGCATCAGAAAGATTCATAATTTCACAGAGTAGACAGATAGCTAGGGTTAAATAATAGCACTAATTTCCCAAAGTTAGAATGGCATGGTTTTGGAGATTAAAGAATTAAAAATTCAGCAACCTCAAGGGCAACTATCCTATGGTGGAGGAAAAAGAGAGAATAATTTATATCAAAATTATAAGAACAGAACTGAACGGGACTAATATTTTGGTTTATGCTCTTGGTGGTCTTTCAATTGGAGATAACAATGGGCTCAACTCCAGTCTATTTTTCAAACATTGCCATTTGTGTTTTCTTCATTCTATCTACAAGTGCTAGCACATGTTTTCCTTCAGAAACATCCACCCACATTGTGGTCCTGATTGACTATCCAGGAGTGAATGCACCATTTGGGAAATATATCAAGCAATGTTTTTCTATAAGAAGCAACTATGATGGAACATCTGAGGGTAAAAGTGTAGGTGTAACTAAAGATGACTTTGGCTATGATGATGATGAAAGCAAGTGGGCAATTACTGCTGCAGGTGGTATACCTCCTCTTGTCCAGATTCTAGAAATTGGATCTTCAAAAGAAAAAGAGGACTCTGCAATTGTTATTAGGAACCTCTGTAATCACAGTGAAGAAATTTGTGCATGTGTTGAAAGTGCAGATGTTGTACCTGCACTGATATGGTTAATATAGTCCAAGTGGAAAAGAAATTGTTGCAAGGATACTAAACCATCTTACTCATAAATCAAATAGCAACACTATCAAACAACTCACTGCTCTGCTGACAAGTGACTTACCAGAATCAAAGATCAAGAACATCAATTTCCCAACGATGGTATGGGCTGCAACATCGTTAATGCAAATAATAAATTTGATTTGATCTTGAAATTTTTCCTTCTTGAACAAAACAAAACATTCACCAGTGCAGAAGGAAGAATTATAACCAGTTAGCTGATGAAAAGCAGAGCTTTCACCAACTAACTAGCAAATCTTAAGGAGAAATAGCTGGTGAAACCAAAGACTGGCCAACGAAGGTGTACTTTTGCCCAGATTGAAGTTTTTCTCAACCAAACATCCCGAAAATAGTTTCTAAAGATGCATATTGAATTTACACATCAAATTCAAGATCTGGATTTGATAAAAAAGATGTTTGAAGAGGTGTCAAAGTCAGATTAGACACCTATTTTTGGGGCACAAAATCTGTTGTTTTTGCCAAAGATAGAAAATTCGATTCTATCATGATCAAAGTACATCTAGGAGACTTGGAAGGCTATCTTCACACATCAGAGCTCGATAAAGATGAAGACTCTTAAACAATATGAGATTGATCTTAATTTAGGATCATCTTCTATTATTTTGGATCTATTTTGACTATCTATTTTTAGAATATTTGATTCATCTTTTTAGGATCTAAAACTTCTTTGTAAAGGTTATAAAGCCTGGGGATTCAGTCTAAGGAGGGGTTTGATTTTGGATACATAAATGCCATATTGTAAACAAGCCCTTTGAGGCTAATACAAATCACAGGTTTCTCCCTCTATTGATGTTAGTTTTTCCACCTTCTTTCTGTACTTTTATTCAAGTTGTTTATCCATAGATGACTGTTATCTCATTGATTGGCTCATAACTTGGTAAATAGTTTCTCCATTGTTTATTAGACCCTGCATAGTGTACTGGTTTAAAAGCATTTTGTTCTTCACCCACTTTAAGCTACCAACTGATTATTAATCCTTGAGAGCACTGGTTCATTTGATTTCCATCTTGACTGTCTATATATCATATTTAAATTGAGTTATCCCATTGATCCATATACACAAAACATAAAAACATTTTGACTTGAAGTTACCAAGCACCTTTGGTATACAACCAAAAAGGGTTTCTTCGACTGATAACAAATTGGTGCCATTGCTGGGGAGAGGAGATTGAAGCTCAGCTTCCTTGGGAGACGACATAGATCCAGCTTTGATGATAGACAAAGCTTGGACACTATTATGGTTGTAATCATCTATCTGGAGACTCCATGAAGGACGAATTCAATGGTGACTCCACGACATTCAAATGTCAAAAGCATTTGCTACTCTTTTGGCTTGGAGGTTTGCACCTCTGGACTTCTCTTCAGTTTCTGGTTTCCCACATCCAGTACCTCATATGTCAGAATGGGGATATTTTCTACCTGTCTTCAAAGAGGAGAAAGAAGATAATCCTGCAGAACACCTCAAAAAGTTTCATGAGTGCATGGATCTACTAGATCTACAGAATGAAGATGTTCATATGAAAATGTTCACGCATTCATTGGAAGGCGATGCATGTAGGTGGTATTTTTCTTTACCTCCTTCAAGCATTTGATCTTTAGAAAAATTTCATAGAGTATTCAATGAGCATTGAAAAAAGTTCTTTTCAGATCATTTTTTATTTGGTAATTGCTGTGAAGAATATGGATTGGATAATAAAGTTGAAAATGCAAATAGAGAAGAATTTCTCCCTCATATCCTGCAACAACTCCCAAATGATATTCATGATAATGTGCTTTTCCATCAAAATGAACTAGAAATGGATAATAAAGGAGTTGAAGATTCTCCCATTAACATTATCTCTGATTTTCATCAATCTGAAGAATTAATTTCTTTAGTTAAGAATCATGAGAATCATTTTTCTGTTGGTCATACATCCATTGAAATTATTAAAGGTAGTTCACAGTTTTCAGATTTGTGTATCAAGGGAAGCTGTAGTTATGATGAGGAATAAAGTGATATTTCTCAAAATCTATCTCAGAATCCTATTTCTCATAACTCTATGCCACCATTTTCATCTCTGTCATTAGAAATGTTTCCTGATCTTCCTATATTTGATAAATATAATGATGGGGAGGAAGTTGTTGAGGTCTCTGAAGATTTGGTTATTTCTGGAATTTCATTTAGTTCTACTGTTCAGCATAGAGATGATCATAAATGTATACATGATGTGGTTAATGATAGCTTTGAAGAGTATGTTGAAATAGGGGACATCTATCATTGTAACCAAGATTTTGGTGATCTCCGGGAGAATAACCATAGCATTGATGCTTTTGACATTGTATCAAATGCATCTACTGACTTAGGTTGTTATAAAGATGAGATTTTCCCTTTTGAAAACCCCAAAGATGATGGTCAGATTGACACATCAGCAAGTAACAGTTTTAGATATGCAGTATATGATGAGGGAAACCTACAGTTTCTAGATTTGAAGACAAAGAAAGATTTCAGCATATATGAAAAAGGAGATGGTGTGCTGGAAAGTTCAGATCAGCAGTTGAGTTTGTTTTCTCCTTCAACAGAGGTTGAAAATTTTTCTTTAAACAGAGAGACCAGTGAAGGCAGCCAACAACAGTTCATTTCTCAGTTGGGACAACAAGGAAACTATCAAGGAAGACATCTATCTACAAATAGAGATCCAATCATTGAAGGGCAATCCTTTTTCATGAATCAAAATGCTTTTGATCCTTATTTTAGAGACCCGGTGGCTGATTTGATTGAATTATATATTTTCGACCCTTTGAAAGTTCCAGATTTCATTCATTCATCAATATCCACGGGCGAGTATGAATTTCTGGAAGCTTATTTATTACTGCTGATATGTTTCAGTTATTTTCTATTAAGCAGTGATAGAGATAAAGTCATCACGGTTTTGAAGTTGCTCAAATGGATGTTATGGAAATCTGCGTTTACCTAACCAAATTTCAGATTTGGATAGCAGTAGGGATAGGAAAAGGAATAAGCTCGCCATATGAGTTGTTAGATATTTTTCAGTTGCTGAGTTCATGAATAAGCAGAAAAGATACAGGCATGTTGCAGATTTGCAGAGAAATAGTTACATAGGTCAGATGACTCCATGCCCAATGCTAAAAGGCAATTGGAACTACTAGGTTCTTGGAAACCTCGCAGGGAGGTCTCCATCCCAGTTGGAGCTAGTTGTTAGCAATCAAAATGTACTAGTATATTTTGAGTGCCTTCATCAAATTTAAGCTAGAATTGCCTATTTTTCTAGTCTCAAGCCAGTGTCACGATTTCCAAAATTTCCATTAAGTCTTAACAAGCTCCTGTTGATTGTTTTTGTCCAGAAACTCTATGGCCTTTCTCTTCCCACCTCCATTTCAAAAACCTTGTTAGTATTACTTAGAACCTAAGGTATTATCCATTGTATTTGCCTAAGAATATTCATATTTCAAACTCTATATGCATTTGCAATTTTGTTTTAGTCTACCTAAGCTACCTCTTGGGTTTGATATCTTTTTAGCCAAAACTTTATCGACCCATGGACCAAGTCATATGTTCATTAGCCAAAACTTCATGTCCACATGTCAATCACAAGCCATATACCTAAGCCATGCAAGTCCAACGCGAGTACCAAGCTCTCCATTTCTTATATGTCATTGAAATGCCCTAGTGACTAGAAGCATAATTAAAGGTTACAATCTTCAATTATTCCGATGTATGTGATATATGTCTCACGAGCAGAGTTTAAAATAATAAAACACAAAACACAGACAGTTGACAAATGTCCGAGATTGCAGGTGCTCTAAAGAGATGCTCAACCCTGTTTTTAGTTTGCAAATATAAAGGTGTCAAGTTATGCTTCATGCTGGAAAGATGATGGACAGATTATAGAATGTAATTTCAATATTGGAGTGTTGAAAGTGCAAGAGATCATAGGTTTTGTTGGAAGGTGTTTTAGGATAAATCCGTAAGTGCGGACACGAACCGATCTCCCCAGATCCACCTGGATCTGGAACAAACAGTGACAGAATACTACTCTTTCCCTAGTTCTAAAGTATTGAATGGACAAGAGAAGAAGGATGATGTACT